>CAIGRP010091902.1:0-28492 GCA_903798385.1 Fraxinus cuspidata | reverse complement strand
CAATTACGTTCAATTTATGTTTCTAAGTATGTATGTTAAAGAGGACCCGTTACTATCGATTAAATGCAACTTTGAGCTTATAGAGGTAGCATTACAACATTTTTTTTCTTGGGACTAGTGTGGATATATAAATAATTGTAAAGATATATGTAAAAACTAAGAAAAATATTGAATTTTATGGACCGTGATCCAACAAAAATATAAAAAAACTCAAAATCCAATTTTAGTGCTTTTGGTTTCTTTTCTTTATTTATTTATTTATTGGAAAAGAGGTACCGAGGTTTGAATCCTTGACCCGAAGGACAGGAGTAACAATCCTTAGCCCCGCTTGACATCATTAAAATTTAAAATATTATTTTGAATAATATTTTTTGGAGAATATGTGATTAAAAAGTATGTAACTTTTTTTATTTAATTTAAAATATTTTATTATGTAAATGTGTGATTAAAAATGAATATGTGAAATAAATTAAAGTAAAGAATCTAAAACATGGCTTAACCAAAAAACAGTTATTTATTTTATTAAAACCATTTGTTTTATTCATTTTATCCTTTTATTATGTATGCCAGTTTTTTAATGGTCGAAAGGGATAAAATTGCTCGTAGTAATAATAATAATAATAATAATAATAATAATAATAATTGATGAGTAATTTGGAGGTCCGAATATGCTAACTGATCTTCGATCGACAGTTTTTGCTTTATAAAGTCAAATTCCTAATTTCGAACACTTCACCATTAAATACAAGATGCACGCAAGTAGCCACTGTAAAGTCTGCTAGATTATTATATACAATATAGTTCTTAATGTTAATCTAAAAAAAATAGGGCCACAAAATATTGTGAAAATGTTGTATAAAATATCGACTCCGGATGATTTCAATCCTTCAAATCATCTATCATCTCTAATTTGCCACTTCGTTACACTTTGACACATTACTGCTTGGTACACATTAAAATTCTCATTTTTCTACTTATTTTCAACCACACATTTTTCAATAAAATAATATTTTCCATCACATCAATAATTTTTCGTTCTTTTTCAACCACACATTCTCTATCAATTCACTAATTCAGAATACATTCTTTAAAAATAATGTGGCTCAAACATACCCTAAATGTCAAATTTATTTTCAACTATATATTATGAGTTTCAATTTTTATCAATTTTCAATAATATATTTTATTTATTTTTATCAAAATTTATTAAAAAAATCTAATTTTTATCCAAATTCAATAGAGGCTTAATTTTCGGAAAAATAAAAATAAAAAGAGAAAAACGCAAAGTTCCCACTCTTAATAGTTAATACATTGATGATTGAACAAAGAAACGTTAAGCCCCTGATTGGTACACATTATTTTTTTTGTTCTCATTTTTCTACTCATTTTTAATCACACATTCTTCAATAAAATAATATTTTTCATCACATCAATAACTTTTCTTTCTTTTTCAATAACACATTTTCCTTCAATGTACTATTTCAGAATACATTTTTTCCAAAATAATGTGATCAAACACACTTAATTGAATTCAAATTCCCGGCCAAACTACGATGCCAAAATTGGCGTCTACACAGGTTTGGAGTCGACACAGGTGGGCACCGCGAAATGATCATCAGACAATAATAATTACTCTCTCCGCCTCCGGTGCGTCTTTCCCGGTGGATAATGAGTTTTCCGTCGGAAATAATCGGTGACGGTGCCTATGGAATCACATAGTGTAAAGGCAGCTGAAGTTACACAGTCCTAATGATTTGAAGGCTTCTACGACGTCGTTTTTCAACGGTGACGGCAGCGTCACCTTTCTTTCGGGTAATTTATGCATGCATAATAGGTCAATCTACAAACAAAGCAAACTATAAATACAGATAATTACTTTATCGTTACGTAATTTATTCCAGAAGATGAACCTACTTATTTAAATTACATCGTCTAAATTCTCTTTTAACAAAAAAAAAACTCTATTCTGAGCATTCCAAATGAAATTGGAGCCAAGAATGTAGATATTGCTTGATTATGATACGTTGATCAAGACTTGAAATTAACATAACCCTTATAAAAAGTTCATGTTAGTAACTTTGTTATTTGGAATCATCACTGACTAATCAATGAAATTGTGGTGTTTATGTGGACATTGTTGAATAAGTAATTTACATATTGGCCTAATTTTTAGCATCATTAGCTAGTTTGTTTGCTAATTACATACTCTATAGGATTTGTTATTCAGTTTCCTCTTTTCTTGCTTTTATCTGTTGTGTTAATGCCTATATAAAGGCCGTTTGATTGATGAATAAAATACAATTTCGTTCTCTGCTCTCTTTAGTTCTATTGTGTAAAGACTTTGTCTTCTTTCATATACAACAGTGGTATCAGAGCCAGGTTATCTTTAAAACCTTCTACACTAAAAAAAAATAAAAAATGAAGGGTTTTTCCAGACCTCTCTTTCTCATAAATCTGTAGCAGCAGTAATCCAATCCAGTAGGATTTATTTCAATCTTGCAGAAGCAAGTCTTTCCACATACTATGAGAAATAGTATCTGTTCCCCAACCTAACTCCAGAAAAGGGGCCTGCAGATTTTACTTTCTATCAAAATTCCTTCATCCTAACATTCAGTCCCAATTTTTTGCAGCTGAAGTAAACAAGGGCTTCTGACAACTTTGTGCAACCAGCTATACCACGCTTTGATGGAGCATGCTCATAGAACTTCTTGATGTCCAAAGAATACTGGACGGTTGTTGTAAACAGAATAGCAGAACTAACAGCAGATGTTGTGGTGACAGATGCTCAAAAGACGGAATTTGAAGGGTTGAAGTTGAAAGATCTCAAAACAAAGAATTATCTCTTTCAAGCCATTGATCGTTCAACCTTGGAGACCATTCTTTGCAAAGATACCTCCAAGCATATTTGGGATAATAGGATTCCATGAACAAGAAGTATCAAGGATCAACAAGGACAAAGAGGCAGCAACTTCAAGCACTTCGTTCGGAATTCGAATTGCTTCGATGAAATCAGGGGGGTCAGTTATAGAATATTTCTCACGGATGATGGCAGTTGTCAACAAGATGTGGATCCACGGTGACAAGATGGAGGATGTCACCGTTGTTGAGAAGATTCTTCGGTCCCTGACACCAAAATTTAATTTTGTTGCACTTTCAATTGATGAATTACAGAGTTCTTTGTTGGTTCATGAACGTACAATTACCCAACAGAAGGAAGAGCATGCATTGGAGGCCTCAACAAAAAATCACTTGACACCCGTAGAGGAGACCAAGGAAGAGGCAGGGGTGGTAGAGGCAGAGAATAGAACAATCGTGGAAGAGGAAGAGAAAGAGGGGGCTACCACTCAAATACCTTCAGACGTGAGTCAGCAGACAAGTCTAATATTGAGTGCTACAGATGTCATAGGTATGGCCATTATAAATCAGAATGCCGAACTAATTTGCCCAAAGGACATGGTTAGAGATCTAATTTTGCAGAAAAGGAAGAAGAGGAAGAATGCTTATTGATGATTAGTCATGCAAAGGAAGAAACCAACAAGGATTTGTGGTATCTAGACACTGGCTGCAGCAATCACATGAGTGGATACAAGTCAATTTTTTCTACTTTAGATGAATCATTCCAAGATAATGTGAAGTTTGGAGACAGCTCTGAAGTATCAGTTATGAGGAAAGAAAGGATAGATAATTATTCAAACCAATGAAAATGCTACTCGAAAAATTTCCAATGTCCTTTTTGTTCCAGATTTGAAAACCCTCAGCATTGGTCAGTTGCAAGAAAAGGGTTATGAGATTTCTATCAAAGATGGAGTATGCAAAGTTGGAGATGTTAATTTGGGTTTAATTGCTCAAGCCACAATGACTGTAAACAGAATGTTTCCTATTTATCTCAATAATACTCATCAATCATGCTTTACAGCAAAACTACAAGATGTGGCTTGGCTTTGGCATTATTGATTTGGTCATCTGAACTTTGGTAGGTTGAGAACACTTCAACAAAAGCATATGGTAACAGATCTTCCTCAAATTACGACTCCCTCAGAAGTTTGTGAAGAATGTGTTGTTAGCAAACAACGCCGTAATCCATTCCCAAAAGGCAAATCATGGAGAGCAAAAAAAGAATTGGAAATACTTCATTCTAATCTTTGCAGGCCAATAACACCATATTCTAATGGAGGTAAAAGATACATAATGTGGCCATGGAAAGAAGATGGAGTAACATCACAACAACTCCCTGCACACTTTGATGGAGAAGATGAAGAAGAAGGGCAGCAGCTTGTGGAGCAAGAATCACAACCCACAATTATCCAAGAAGAGCCCATAGCAGCACAAAGATCAGAACGGGTTCGAAGGAGACCCACATGGATGGCTGACTATGAGGTAACAGGGATTGACTACACTCTTTGCTCTATTTTCAGATTGTGATCCTATAATTTTTGAAGAAGCTGTCAAACAATCAAAATGGAGGAAGGCAATGGATGATGAAATCGCAGCCATTGAAAGAAATAATACTTGGGCATTGACTGAACTTCCATAAGGGCAGAAAACCATTGGTGTAAGATGGGTCTACAAGACAAAACTGAAGGAAAATGGCGAAATTGATAAATACAAGGCGCGCTTGATCGCCAAAGGCTACAAACAAGAATGTAATATCGACTACAAAACAACGCATAGCACAATCAGATTGGTGATTGCAATGGCAGCACAAAATTGTTGGCCTATTTTTCAACTAGATGTCAAATCAGCCTTTTTAAGACTTGGAAGAGCAGGTATTTGTTAATCACCCCTGGTTATGTTAAGATTGGAGAAGAATATAAAGTCCTTAAGCTAAAAAAGGCTTTATATGGGCTAAAACAAGCCCCACGAGCTTGGTACAGTCGTATTGAAGCTTATTTTCTGAAGGAAGGATTTCAAAAATGTCCTTATGAACATACACTCTTCATGAAATTGGAGGATAATGGCAAGATGCTCATGGTTTGCTTATACGTAGATGACTTAACCTACACTGGAAATGATGAGGTGATGTTTGAGAAATTTAAGAAGTCAATGATGGTTGAATTTGATGTGTCTGATCTTGGCATGATGCATTACTTTCTTGGTATAGAGGTGGTTCAATCTATTGCTGGCACTTTTATCTCTCAGAAAAAGTATGTGTTAGAAATTCCTGACAGGTTTGGAATGGAAGACTGTAATCCTGTTAGCACACCAGCAGAAGTAAATGTGAAGCTCATAAAAGATCCCAAAAGAAGAGAGATTGACAATACTCTTTACAAGCAAATCATAGGAGGCTTGATGTATTTAACTGTAACAAGGCCTGATTTAATGCACAGTGTTAGTCTCATCAGCAGATTTATGGAGTGTCCAAACGAGATGCATCTCTTGGCTGCAAAAAGAATTTTCAAATACTTAAAAGGCACTGCTGCTTATGGTTTGTTGTATAAAAGAGGTGAAAAATCAGATTTATTTGGTTATACAGATAGTGACTATGCTGGTGATCCACATGATAGAAAAATCACTTCTGGTTATGTTTTTATGGTAGGAACAGGAGCAGTCTCATGGTCTTCAAGGAAGCAAGCTATTGTAACATTGTCAACTACAGAAGTTGAGTTTGTGGCAACAACAGCATGTGCATGTCAAGCAATTTGGCTACACTAGATTCTTGAGTTTTTCTGTTTCAAGCAAGAAGGGAAGAAGCAAACATATTGATGTAAGGTATCACTTCTTGCGAGATCTTACAAGAGATTAAACCATTGATCTTATTTACTGCAGATGAGAGGATCAGGTTGCTGATATGGTTTCAAAAGCAATTAAATTGAATGCATTTCGAAAGCTAAGGAAGTTGCTTGGAGTTTGTACGTTAAAGAAATAAATGATGTTATAAACATGAGTTTAAGGGAGGGATTGTTGAATAAGTAATTTACATATTGACCTAATCTTTAGCATCATTAGCTAGTTTGTTTGCTAATTACCTACTCTATAGGATTTGTTATTCAGTTTCCTCTTCTCTTACTTTTATCTGTTGTGTTAATGCCTATATAAAGGCCAATTGATTGATGAATAAAATACACCAAAAAATACAATCACGTTCTTTGCTCTCTTTAGTTCTACTGTGTAAAGACTTTGTCTTCTTTCATATACAACAGACATTTAGATGATTTATGTTAAACTCCAAAATTTTTGGGAGATACAATAATTGGATTATTATGAAGAAGACTAAATGAGTCACTCAAAATGTGTTGATAAAAGGTGGTTAGTAATTGTGAATGTGTGGTTGAAATTATGTGTGACTTTATCTTCTAATTATGAAAGAGCTTATAATTTTTCCCAGACATGCATGCGCATAAATTTACTGATTTTTTCATCTTCAGTGTGTCCCCATAAACATAAGAAATTTTCATAAATGTATGGTAATGAGATTTGAACTCATGCCTTTTGTTCATCTAACAACTTAAATTAGATAGTAAATGGATTGTAAATTATAGAGTTCTTTGTGTAAGCATGACTCTAAGAACGTAACCCTATGAAATGTCTCTAGGGGCAAGCCGAAGATGGTTCTCTTGGTAAAATTTTTTTCCTCAAATGTTTCACTCATTGTATTGATGCTCTTCAGGACAAGGATATGAGGCAGAGAGCGCAAAATATGGAATTAAAGCACTAACTAGTTCGATTTAGCCTTGGAGTTGAAGACTCTGAGCACTTGAAGTCTGACATCCTTTTGCTGCTGGAAACTATACAAAGCATTTCCTCTTAAACGCCTTCTCCTAATGCAGCCCCTTTAACAAGGTATTCATATTACTGTGTACCCGCCTGTTTCATACTTGTTCGTGTTTTTCCATATTGCTGCATAATAGAATGAGATTTTGTTTTTGTGACTTTGGGCCACTGAATCAAATATTACTTTCCCAAATTCATTTTTGATAGGAAAATAACTTAGAAAGTATTGGATTGATTTTTGTGTGTAAAGAAAGTTCACCATGTGAGACTATTACACACTACATCGCAAAATTTTCACAAAAGAATCAGTTAGGAACACTAATTTATTTATCAGAATGATACATTATTATCTATTATATATTCTCTTCTTGTGTTGTCTCCTTGATCAGTAGTATATTTATTCATCCTTGTCCTCATCTTCATCGTAATTGAAGGGTAATGGCACTGATTTGAATGCACGATATTTCCCAACATTGTTAAGATGCTCATTCTCTAACCTGAGCAAGAAAAAACAAAGACATTGAAATCAGATAAAATTGATATAAAATCTAGGGAGTAAACATTGAGTACTGAACTCGAGGTATGTTTGGTATGTCGGACTGGATGCACTAGATCGGATTAAAAACGAAAAATAAGTTAAAAGTTTGACTATCCATTATTGTGTAACAAACATATCCTAGATGTTATTGTCATCCAAGTTGAAAGGCATAACATCTAGCTGCGAGTTTGACATGTTTTGCATCTTCTATCAAACACTAGGTTCGACCTGAATAGCATCAGTGTGACGATTCTTGAGTGATCTGTCTCTTCCAACAATAATTAACAAGAAGGTCGATTGTATTGCAAAGATAAGGAGCTAGTGTATGTACCTGAAAAAATTCCATATACCACGGCGTAGGATCTCTAGAGAAGCTACAAGCGCAATCATAGTTTGTCGGTGCAAGGAAAAAATTGTGAAATTCATCACTGTCTGCATCCATGCTAACCTTAACAAGGCATTGAGAACCTGCAACAAAAGGTACTAACCTCAAAACACAACAAATTTAATGATAACCAGATGATGATTTAATGATCCGTTCTTAAGACTCACCATGGCTACAAAGTACACAATCTTATGTGGAATAAGAAGCTTGTCTCTCAACAAACGGTTCTTAGAGTTGCGCTGGAAAAGACCCCAGTCAATTACAATGTCCCAATATGTGCTAAAAATAGTTGCATTTGCTGAGGTTATCCAAGCTATGAGCTTCCAAACATTTCCTTTGCTAAGAGTATAGGCTGTTCTGGTACAAACTGCTAGAATTGTTGAGAAATATTTCAGACCATTGAGCCCTTGCATGGCATCCTTCTCATCGTACAGACGGCGCAGACACTGAGCAATGAAGATACTGTGTCAGTCGTGGTTGGAACCCGTCATTCCAAGTCAGACAAGGACCATCTGTCTTTGTATCTATCTCTCTCACCCTATAGTGTGTGAGAGAGATAAATACGAGAATATTAGTCGTTGTCCTAAATAGAATTTCCAATTGATGTAACATAATTGGATGCTTATTCAGGCATTAGAACATACTTCATTCTTGTGGATTGATTTTCAATTGCTTGTGAGGACTAAATTAACAAAATAAACATGTTCATTTTAACAACTTAAGCTTTTAGACGAAGTTATACAACATAGTATAAGACATTGGTTAGATACCTGAAGGAGGCGCCACCAGTATGGAATCACAGCTACAATGAAAGAGAAAGTATTGAAAACATTACTTTCTTTGCAGCTATTTTCTCTCACTCTGTAGTCTCCCCAACCATAGTAGCAAACATAAAACTGTAGGCTTCTAATGGCTTGAACCTGTATTAAGATTGACGAATTAATAAAGTATATACAAGGTGAGGTAATGACCACATTTTATAATTATCTTCTAGTCGATATTATTACCTGACTTGTAAGCTGATCTGCTGAGAAGAAGTCGGGTAATGTAACCTGCGGGGGGCTATGTAAACCGTGTTAGTCATTTCAGGAAATTTTTTGAGCAAATATATAGAATAATGTCTTTACCTTGTATAAAGGTGCAAAGACACAATGAAATATGCAGACAAGCAGGAAGAATCGGCTGGAGCGGTATATAATGTTGAAAGGGCATAGCAGAATAGTAATTACAAGCTGCAGTGGAAGATTAACTAAGATTAGCATTCGTGGAAATTACGAATATTGAAAAGGTGAAGTGACATTAATCCTAGTATCTTACCAGTACTAAACCGAGAGGGAGAAGTTCGGTTATTGCCTTGTAATCTCGCGTTTTTGGATCCATTTCCATATCAAGATTTGCAAGTACACTGGCTAGGGCTAGTGCACTTAAACAAAAACTAAGGAGTAAAATCTCTCTGTAGCCGAGTTCTGTTCCTTCTTTGAACCCAAATATGAAAGTATAGTTGACTCTATATCGCTTCCAGAAGTATATATTTGCAGCATACATTAGCATGTGCAGAACAACAAATCCGAACAAACTGCAAGAAAAAGATAACTTGACATATTAAAGGAAAGCCTGTTAAAAAAAGCTAAATATTAACTTAAAAGTCGCGACTCCCCTTGTTTTGCTACAGCTAAGCTTTGGACATCAAAAGATCAGTAAGAGTAAGGATTAACCTGTAAAGAGGAAACAGAGTTTCCATGTATACAACTCTGCCTTGTTTATCTAGGATATTGCGTGCTCGTATTATTAAAACAAGGGTCATTATGAGAGAAAATGTGCAGCCAACAAGAAACCCTGCAGATATTCAGTACAAACATTAAATGAAATGGATACTTAAGGACCCCCACAGAAATTAATCTCTTAGTGGGGTGATATGCAGTATTAGATCGTACTCAAAAATATAATTTGCTTTTATTTTTTAATATTGTGCCATATTGTCCAATCTACCTTACAAAATAAAGCAAAGTGAAATATCTTACCCATTGAGAATGTAACTCTATGTCTTTCCTTTTTGGCTTTTGGCCTTAAGATTCCCATCCCTTTCCGGCGATTCGAGTTGGAGAAATGCTTGATGAATGTGGCCTCTACTCTTTCCATCACTTTGATTACCTATAATTTCAAATATCTACTTATATGAATATGCTTTGTTTACTCGTACATTTCTATATACTCTTCTAATAAAAATAATGATGAGCAACTCATAAATCTCTCTTTTGTTTCTATCTATAAAAAAATCTTCATTTTCCTATTGAATGCAAAAACACACCTCATCCGAGCTGCCTAGATAGGAATTATCAACCATTGTCATATAAGATTTTGATGCAGTTCTTGAAGCAGCCTGCAAAAGACAGTATCTAATATATCACTCAAAATTCTCTTCTTTAGCTTTGTAAGTGTTTCCTATCTGAATAAATATGCTTTTATACAGATAAAAGTAAAATATAAGCATAATTTACAGGCAGATACCTTATCATATTTCTTCATGATTTTTGAGAAGGCCAAAACATTAAGGAAACTGTTTCATTTGTAAAGAAAATATATCAGTACCAACAAAATCAAGAATGAAACAGCAACGAATTATGTTCGTAGAAATTGTGGCAACATACCTGTAGCTTTTTAGTAGCCTAAGCTTTTGGTAGAATTCAACAAGAGCCCTTTTAAGCTGTTCTTCCGCTTTCTTCAAATTTGCCTTGCTGAACTTTAAGTCGGTTTGATTCGGAAGATTAAGAAACTCTTTAATGGTCGAACGAGGAGTTTCTTGAGTACTATTAAATTTTACACTGTTAAGTATCTCTAAAGGTGCTGGTCTTCTGGTCTTGATTGTATCAGGATTATGCCTTTGATCATTTAAATTCACTGGTTTAATTTCAATAGCATCTTTATCATCACTTGATTCATCTGTTTGCCTCGAGTTGTTTGAACTTTCTTCGTCTATTACGTCCATTGGAAATCTCCCTGCATCAAAATGAAGAAGTTTCTGTCATTTTTAGTTATCAGAATTGTTTGTTCATACTTATCATCACTTAATGCATCATTGTAGTTTACTGTGCTAGCAAATTAGTTATGGTTTAAAAACATGCATCCTTCATACACGTTTCTTTTTTGTTAAAGTTTTAGATCAAGTGGTTCAACATGATATGATATTAAAGTATGTGATTACCACCCATTTAATGAAAACTTGTATGCATTAGGCTATGATGGGGGGAGAAGTGAACCCACCTTCACGGGAGGCGTATTGAAGACAAAATTTAAATGATATACAAATTGTTTTTCCTAACGGATTAAGAGCATGTTTGATAGTGCTTATAAGTTTCAAATGATAATTGGGCAGTAAGTTATGGATACTAAAAAAATTTGTGGATAAAAAGTACGTTTAATCGGCTTAAATTAAAATAAAACATTGTCAAACATGCACTAAGCTTTTAGATCAAGCCTTAAAAAATTAATAGAAATTTTTGTCATGCCACTTGGCATATTAGACACATGTTGGATCAGGTTGGTGTCCGATAAGCACACAAACTCGTTGACGCCAGAGGCAAGTCGATGCATCACAAGTCAAATGGAGACAATTCAGGCTGAAAAAGGAAAATGTGTGTGGTAATTGTGAAAGGGCGGGTTTGCATATTTTGATCGGATAGCATATGAATCGGTTAAGAACCCGTAAAATCGGTCAAAAACTATCAAAACTGGCCGATTTCAATTAAAACCCGAACGGTGAGCCCAACTCGAACCAATCCATTACTACAAAGGTTTATACACTCTTAAAATATAAAAATGTTTGGTGATTTGAACCTAAGCCTATCATGTGATATACTCTATTGCTTACCACTATACCACTTAAACTTCTATAGGAGATCAGTAATCCATAATTGTCCATGTTTGATAGGTGTTAAAATCTAAATTTTTTTCCATATCAAGGTCAAAAATTAATTTTAATTGTGACAATCACAACTTTTCAACAATATATTTTATCAACTTTTATCAAAATCTACTAAAAATCTGATTTAAATCCTCAACAAACACTGGCACATTTTCGAACTATGGAAATTCAAAAGTTTTATTTTATCACTTTGTTAAGTTATGTACAACTTTTATTTCCTAATTTTATTATACTTACTGCTTGCTCTAGCTGCAGATGGAGTAGATGCAGATAGTGCAGATGTAGAAGCTGCAACATCCAAAGCAAGACGTGCGGTCTCCTCCAAGCTATTCACCCACCCTTTTGGATTCTCCACTTTAATCCGAAAAGCAATTAGAGCATCCATTTGCTTATTCAAAACAGCAGCCTCCTTCATCACCTCCTCCACTTTAGCTTTATAGAACTTAACAACTTTATTAAACTCATCATCAAGTCTTCTAAAGTAAACCAGTTCATATTCTCCTCCTTCATCTTCTGCATTGAGAAACATAGTTTCCGAGCCTTCTTCGCCGTCTCTTCTCACTGTGTTCACAAGAATGACTTGACTTTCAACCTCTGATAGATTTTGGGGTCTAGGAGAATTGCCTCTGCGTGTTGTTAGTCCACTGAATGCTCTGTAGAGAGTAAGACTTCGTTTAAAGCCACCATTTTGCTTTATTGATGGCTTATTTCTTTGTTTAAAAACTTGGATTTCTTTCAAAAGGGGTTTCAGAAACTGATAATCCATGTATGCGTTATGCCATTCCGGCACCATTTGAGATGCAAATTCTTTACCGAACTTCATGGTTTTTTTCCTCAAGCAAAAATTTTGTTTAATGCCAGGAAAATAAGCAAGTTTCGAGGAAGTTAAGAACAAAATGAGCAAAATAGATGAGATGAAAAATGTGATTTTATAGATTATATAGAGAGAAAGGAAGAGGAATTTTCAGCTTTGAGGTGTGATAAAAGTGACGCGTGAGGTACACGCAGAGAGATGAAGGAACAAATAATGTTGGAATAATTGTGTTAGGTGTTGCAATAAATTAAAATACGAACAGAGTACAGAGTTAATAAAGGATACCAGCAGAGTCCAGTGTTAATAAAGGATTTGTCAGTTGTCCTTCATGATTTTTTTATTTTTTTGGTTCTATATATATATATCAAATAAATCATTGGTATTTTTCATTAATAACGAGAATAAAATATAATACAAATTTAGAAAGGAGCTTGGACTGACCTCCAATTAAGAAAAAAAAAACAGGAAGACAAACTCTGTCTAAAGGTGGATAGTACAATGTAAAAACAAAATGGACTCTTTCATGCGTCCTAATTATACCATTCGTCATCATACACATATTGTAGTGCTTCTTCAACTCACATTCATTTTCTTACTAGCTACATGAAGTAGATTGTGTAAATTTATTACTATACCCGAGGATTGAGAAGTCAATATCTTCCTCACAATTTCTATGGATGTATCCAAAAGCATCGTGGGTATATTTCCTAATTTTCGGATAGTTGTTCGATCTGAAATTATTCAAATCATTTTCAACTAATTCTTGAAGAGGTTTTAAGCACGATCTCTTGAGTTTTGTACCTGTTCACCTCTCTCTTATTGGTTAATCGTATGACGATTTATTTGCGAATATGATAAAGATGTTGATTCACAAATAATACCATAAATATGAATATTGAATATTTGATTTGATCAGCAAAGCATTGAATCTTGCCTGAATATTAAATTTGATTGAAAATTGGAGAAAATTTCATAAATCAATATTTTATTTTCATTCAAAAAAAAAAAAGAAAAAAAGAAAATCATCTGCCATTAAGGCTACAAACCTTATTTATAACAATTAAAAATTTTAATTAATGATTAATCCTAATAAATTACTCATTTTAATTAATGACTAATCCCTATTAACAACTAACATCTAGATGTTAATTAAATGCCCTAATCTGAATTGAATTCCAATTTTATTTAATCAAAAAAATACTAATTAAAAACTCAATTTTCTCTAAGATGCTTTTCACTAAATTAACCACAACAAATCCCAATTAGAAACTTATTTTTAATATGATGTCTCTTAATAAGATTTTTTTTTTTCTTTTTTGACAGGGAAATAAGATCATGCCACGACAAACCTCAACTGGGATCTTTATTATTTTTGTTGTATAAAAGAGGCATGGATGCACAGTCTCCAAGACAACGCTTTTAAGCTGAAAAGCAGACCCAATTTGACTACCTTGGGTAATGAGAAACTCTAAGATAATTTAGAATTCAAAAATTTAATTAAATTTAAATTAATCATCTTTTCTTTTCTTGAAAATGTCATTCTCAAAGGAGATGCTGTATTCAGTGGTCCAAATGTTGGTTAAGAACATTAATGTAATTTAACGACGACTTTGAACAGGAATACTTTTCCATTCAGTACACATTTTGTAAAATCAACTTATTGTGCAAACTGTCCTTATTCAAGAGCCTTAATTTGGACGATTTAGTCATGTTTGTCTTACATTATTTTAAAACTTTTTTTTTATATATACTCATTTTCAATCGCACATTCATACAATAAAATATTCTACACTTAAATTCAAAACATTTCCAAACTTTTTAATAATACATTCTCTCAAAATTCATTATTCAAAACAATATTTAAAAAAAAAAAAAATGGCACCAAACAAGGGCTTATTATATCTGGTGATGTAACAAGTTAGGATTTCTTTTTAAGTAATATTAATATTTAGGATCTCGTTCGTAGGTGATACGCTATCTCGTGTAGGCCTCGCCTTCTACATTCTCGTTAGATGGGTTCACCAACTATCCGTCCCTTGCTCTTGAGGTTAATTTTGAGAATTATTTTTTTAAAAGATCATATAGTATTTTAAAAAATGTTGAACCTCAATTTTGAAGGTCCCCCACCGCTCCGTCCCTAGAGTATTGATGAGGGGGTAAATGACGGGATGTTGCTCAGCAGGTCAGGGTACAAGAGCTGTCATACTGGTGCCCACAAAGAGTCAAATTCCATACCTTGTAAGAGGCAGGAATCGAACTCCCACACTATGGTTGTCGCTCAACAGAGACTACCTCACTCATATCCTTTGCACCACTGAATTATGCCCCGGGGGGCAGATCATATAGTATTTTAACCCCTACCAGTGATGGTTTGAAAACAAGTTTTTTATATTTTTAGTATTGAGCCCTTTGTGAGTCTCGTTACATAAAAAATTATTTTTTCTCAAACTCATTTTCAACTACATTCTTCCAATAAAATAATTTTATACATAAATCCAAAAATTTTCATACTTTTAATCACATTTTTCAAAAAAAAAAAATCATTATTACAAAACTAATTTTTCAAAAAATGGGGCTCAAACATAGGCTGAATTTATGGAGTTATATTGTACATTTTTTTTCTTTTAGACTACCATAAGACCTTCACATTAGGTAGATTGGTGGTACTTTGAGTTTGAATATGTATGAATTTACCGTAATAATTCATCATGTATAAAATTATTAAGGTGGGCTTATATTCTTGGTGTAGAGAATAAATAGAGAGGCTTGAGAATCGAGAAAAAAAGATAACACACTAATCTTACTTCAACACGGTGAAATCTTGTAGTTGTTGGAAATTTATTTAATATGCATAGCGGAAAATAAAACATATTTCAATTCTCACCAAAGATCTGCTTTGTATTTAGATCGAAATTGGGATAGAAAATATACCTTTTGTAAATTTTGCAAACTCCTTTACTGATTTTGGAATACGAACAATCACGATATGCAATTCACAACTACCTAACTGTTCAGCCTCCAATGAAAATTTACATAGGGAAAAAAAATGAGAGAATTATGAATTCACTTGTCTTGTACTAGCAAAAATATGAATTGTGTTATGTTCTTTTCTGAAACCATATGGCTTATTAATATAAGTTCAAGTGGGCTTTGTCCATTTTTTTTAAAATTAACTCATTCAAATATTTAATTGATCCAATTAATTTATTCGGGCATATTAACAGACAGCTCAATTAATTAATTGTACAACAGTTGTTAATTAATTAATTGAAATCTCATTCTTCTGATTCTCCTTTTGTGTGTGACCCATCAGGTTACTGATCACTTTTTCTAACGACTTGACTTATTATTTTGATCTAATCAAAATCGAAAAATTTAAATACCCCTTCTTAATTTATCATCAAATTCACATATGTCTTCCCAAATTGACTAACAATGTGTCAGGGATCATAATAAGGATTTCATTATTAATTTAACTGAATGAAATGTAGATCATAATCTCTTACTATCTAAGAGTGGCGAATCCTCTATTGATAATTCACAACCTTCATATGATTATTGAGATACCTGAACAATGTTGCCTTAGCGACCTTTGACAGATCAACATACTCGAATCCTCTATCGATCATTCATAACCTTCATATGATTATTGACCTACCCGAACGATGATGTATTGGTGATCATTGGCAAAGCAACATCCAACATCACCAAAGTATGACTGTCCTCATATAAAGCACTATGATGACCTCAAGTCAAATGATCAATTTCACTACTGAACATTAGAGATTAACCACTGACATTCAGATAATTATCCATGTGAAATTTTCCTAGCGCGTGTCAAATGATTTGTTCTATAACAAAACATCAATGTGCTCATTTAAGTGTCACCACATTTAACTTGTGAGATCGGCTACTTACTTCACAAGTAAAAAATGCCACACGTGATGGTCTATCCGTTATAACGATATCCGTATCTCGTTATTACTTACGATCACGGATGATTTAATATTCAATCATATATAATTTGTATCTCACAATCACAACTCCTTGTAATTAAGAAATTGCAAAAACTTGAATCTACGGATTCTATTATTTATTTATTAGAATATTAATTCAGTTAAATAATAGATCTTGCCTAAATATGCATCAATTATATATTATAAGTGTTTATGCACAAAGTTGATTGGACATATGGCATAACACTTACAAATTCTCACTTGCACTAAATCTAATCACTTATGTATCTAATATCATACGAGTCTACATGACGATCATGTTATGCTGCGACAATCATTCGTGAATGGATCTGCAAATTAATAACTTGTGGAAATTCGGTCTTTACTTACGTCATTTTTTTTATTATCTTTCCAATGAGATAATACCGCCTTAATATGTGTTTGGATCATTGATGAGACCTCAGTTCATTCTCTTGAACTATAACTTCATTGTTATTACAATACAAAAGTATGTGATCAATAATGTTAGAAACTACTCTAAGTTCATTAATGAACTTCTTGTTCCAGACCATAATCTTTGTTGCTTCTAAAGCAATGGTGTATAAGGCTTCTGCTATTGAATCAACGATTATTTCCCATTTTCAACCTTTCCAACACACCGCTTAAGAGTAAATCAATATCTTGATTGGGATATGCTATCATTCTAGTATGACTAGAAGTTAGTATCAATGTATCCACGAACTCTCAATTTATTTTCTCCATATAAAATCTTCTCAAGATTTTATCTATATAGATTGGATAAATTAAGCAATCATTCTATATCTATTTCTATAGATCAAGTTGTTTTTCTCATATCTATCATGAAAAATTATTTGACAACCATAATTTCAACAATTGAAATACAGGGAAGTCGTTTCCTATAATATGTTTTATATATATAATATTAGGAATACGACAATGTTCCTATTATTTTCTTGTAAACACACAGTTCGTCTTCATTTTTATAAAATCAAACATTTTGACTTTCACATCAAATCGAANTCTTGTAAACACATAGTTCGTCTTCATTTTTTTATAAAATCGAACATTTTAACTTTCACATCAAATCGAATATTTCAACTTCAAGAGGTTTGTTTCAATCCATGTATAGATTGATCCAATTTGCATACCTTATTGGCTTCTTTGGATTTAAAACTTTCGGGTTGTGTCATGTACACTCTCTCTTATAAGTTCATGTTAAGGAATGCAATTTTAACATCAATTTGCCATAAATCATAGTTATGGTGTGCAACTATTGCAAGCAAAATCCAAATGGATTTTAGCATGGCTAGAGGCTAAAAGGTTTTATGAAAACCCACTCCTTATCTTTGTTTATAACATTTTGTTATTAGTCTTGCTTTGTATGTATGGATGTTTCCGTCCACATCGATCTTTTTCTTGTAAACCCATTTATAACCTATGGATTTTATCCCATCAGGCTAGTCAATCAAGGTCTAAACCTTCTCCACATAATCAAGTTCATCTCAAATTCTATGGCATCTTGTTATCTCTTTGAGTCAACACTTGACTATGTTTCTACGTAATTATAAGTTCATCATCCTCGATTAGTAATGCCTAACTAGTAATCATGAATGTGTACCTATTAGGAGATCGAATGATCCTACAAACTTTACACGGAGTTGACGTGTTTTCAAAAGTCTCTATTTCTTAATTAAGAGTATGTCTCTCAGCAAGTGTGGGATCACATCAAGTTCATCTACTTAGTCAACTATATCTGTGGACTATTGAACTCCTTCAAGTTCTATTTTACTCACACTCCTCTTGTAGAATAAACTCTTTCTCTAGGAAAACGGTATGTTATGAGATGAAGAATTTTTTTCTCAAATGGATTATAGAATTGAAATCCAAATATCTCTTTAGGGATATCTTACAAATATGTATTTTTTCGAATTTAGCTTCAAATTTATCCGATTTAGTGCAATTTATATAAGCATTACAGTCTCAAACTTTAATATAAGACAAGTTGGACCTTCTATCATTCCATGACTCGTATGAAATTTTGTCAACCGACTTAGATGGGACACGATTTAGTGCGCAGCATGTGACAATCAGCACATGACCTCGAAAGGATTTTGGAGGGTTTGCATGGCTTGTTATTAATTTCACTATATCTAATAGTGTACGATTCATCCTTTCAGATACACCATTATGTTGCAGTGTATGTGGAGGAATCTCCTGCGAGAGAATCTCATTCTCTTTTAAATAATCTAAAATTCTCCATTTTAGATATTCTTTACCTCGATCAAGTCTTAGTGTAAGAATATATTCACCTATTTGTTTCTCTATTTTTGGCTCTTCATTGATTGCACCATATCTAATAAATTGCAGTTTTTCCTTGCAGATACACCATTATGTTGCAGTGTATGTGGAGGAATCCATTGTGAAATAATCTCATTCTCTTTTTGATAATTTAAAATTCTTCATTTTAGATATTCTTCACCTCGATCAAGTCTTAATGTTGGAATATATTTACATATTTGTTTCTTTATTTTTAACTTGAATCCCTTGAATATTTTAAAAGTTTCATACTTGAATTTCATCAAATATTTATGATCATTTCTGAAATAGTCATCAGTAAATGCGATGAGATAAAAGAAACTTCATTTAGCATTAGTTGATATTGGTTCACATACATCACTATGTATTAGACTTAATGATTGTGCAGATCTTTCACATTTTCAAGTAAAATGGCATTTAGTCATTGTGCCAACATGCATGTTCCACATTTATCAAACGATTTAGAATTATTTGATCCAAATATACATCTCCATGTAATTTTGGAATTGTATTCTCATTTATTTCGCCTAATTTGCAATGTTATTCAAATTATCATTTTTATACCTTTTAATTTCTGTACTCATTATAGAATACTCAATAGTTAAAATATAAACGTCATTTTGTAATTTACCTTAACCATTATGATCTTTTCAAGATAAAAGGAACAAAATTTTCCTTAATATTAAAATAAATCATGTCCAAATATGAAATTTATTTAGTTATCTGGTAATGGTGGGTACAAAGTAACATTTCTTTAATTCTAATATTAAGCCTAAAGGCAATGTTAATAAGTATGCTCCTACGGGCAATGTAGCAACCTTTGCTCATTTTCAACGTGTAGGTCAACTTTTTCCTTTTGCAGTAATCTACTTCTATTTTGCTTCTACATATTTATACAAATATAATATTCATATATGGTATCTAATGCCCAAGAAGCTATGAAATAGACATTATTCTTGCTATTTCCTTTCCAATTACATATCATTCCGAAATGATAATAAAGGTCATCAGATTTGATATTGTCCTTATTCGTTTTAACTGTCTTAGCCATCTTGGTTGCTTTCCTAAAGTATCCTTTAAACTTTCCTAGAGAAATCTATGACTAAGATTTGACAACTACAAACTTAGATATTGGGCTTAATAGTCTTAAGCATATTCAACAAATCAATAAGTGTGCTTTGAGTTTATTCATGTTAAATTCATAATTAACTATGAATAACTTTCTAGCAGAGATTGCAGAACCAAGTCTATATTTAGTTCATGGCTCATGACTAAACTCAATTGAGACGGCTTCTCAATGTAGTCAACATCTTCGGTACACAAGCACCGACTGAAGATCTGTCATTATGCACTAGTATAGTTGTCTCATATCTTTTCACACATGATTGTTCATCATTCAACACCTTGAGATAAAAAATTAAATGTAAGCATCTATATTCTCATGTTGCTTTTTGTAACTCAGGTCACATGGTCGCAAGCATCACACATGTTCTATTACTATTGTCATCACTGTGTTTATTATATCAACCACATCTTCCTTTGTCGAGTCATCAGCGGTGTATCTAGAAAGGGTCACTCAAGGACATAACCAATTTTTTTCATACTTGAGAATAATTCTCAGATTGCAGTGTCAATCAAGAAAATTTGATTTTGGTTGTTGGCATCCAGTATGACTATCGAACACATATGGTTATTCATGATTCAATAAATATAAATGACGAATAGCAAAAGAATAATATATAGAATGCATCAATTAATTTAACATGGGCTTTTATTAAATTAATTATACTCCTACTGTTTAACTCAAATTTATGACATTCTCACATAAATTTATGAAATCCATACTTGACACCCAATAGGTTGGGATCCCATTTGTTATATTAAAACCTTGAGTGTACTCAACAAACATTAATAAAACATTTGGGTGAATACTATTATCAATTATATCTCCATACAACTCCCAACTAATTAAACTTACAACTCTTTATTTTCACACATCTTATGTGTTAGATTAACATGTCTCTAAAATTTATTTTCTTAAGTGTACCAAACAAAAGATAAATTTTAGTTAAGTAAAATCCATCATTCAGAAATATCTAATATTTCACAGTTTTAAATATATTCCTAATAGACTAGCCTGAGTGTACTCAACAAGTTGAGATGGATCAAAGACTCTGATTTTTCACTATAATGATAGAATGCGAATATAAATATGACTTAATATTTTAAAGAGTGGTTTTGCATGCAAATGTTTCATCATAATAATTATTTATATTTTATTACACATCTAGCATACAAATAAACATACATATAATAGTGTGGACGATTATGTACTTTATTATCTAGTTGGTCAGTTCTTGAGGGAACATAATATTGAATTTTACAATGCTCCATCTCTATGGTCTATTCTTCTTGTTTCGTTTAGTCTAACTGTAACATGTATTTTATACTAGTTGACACGCATGTCTAAATAATTGGACATGCAGATTCATAAAATTAAAATAGACTCACAGCTGCAAAATAAATAAGAACTCGTAGCCCTATAGAACAGCAGGAACAAAACTAATCATTCAACACGTCCATATGATCGATTCCAACATATAAATGTTTTCCCACATAATATCTAATATTATATGTAAATATGTTTTAAGTTTCTAGCAATTAGGGTCATCTAAACTAATTTAAACAGATGGAACGAACAACTAATTAATTAAATTAATCAATTAATTTAATTATTGGATTTATTTAATTAAAATCAAATTTAATTAAATACAGAATTAGAATCCAACTCTAATTCCACATTTATGTGAAAGATTTATTAAATTAAAATCAGATTTTATTTAAATATCAAATTAAAATCGAACTCTGATTTCAAACTTTTAAGGCGAAACAATTTAATTAAAATCTAATTCTAATTAAATATCAAATTAGAGTCCAACTCCAATATCAAAACTTAAGGCGGTTGAACTTAATTAAAATCAAATTTCAATTAAATATAAAAATTAGTGTACAACTCTAATTCTAAGATATTAGTGCGAACTTATTTAATTAAAAATAAATTTTAATTAAATACCAAATTAGAATCCAACTCTAATTCTAATAAAAATTTTATGACGAGACAATTTAACTAAAATTAAATTCTAATTAAATGTCAAACTAGATTCTAGCTATAATTTCAAGAATATATTATGGTGGATGATTCATTAAAATTGAATTTTATTTAAATATTTAATTGAAGTCCAACTCTAATTTAAATTGAATTAACATTTAATTTATTAATGTTAATTTAGGATAAGGCTCCTAAATAAAATAGAATTTAATTTAGATCAAAGTTTAATATTTAAGTTAAAATCCAATTTTAACGAAAATATAAAAGGTCGTAAATTTTAAATAAAATTTCAAATGGGTCAAAGTTGAAATTTAGGACATACCTAATCAAAATGATTATTTGAAATCTCTTTAATGTTCAAATTTAAAAAACTTTTTGAAAATTGTAACTTCTAAATAAAATAAAATTCAATTTAGGTCAAAGTTAATATTTAAGTTAAAATTCAATTTTAATGAAAATATAAAAGGTCGTAAATTTTAAATAAAATTTCAAAATGGTCAAAGTTGAAATTTAAGACATACCTAATCAAATTGAATATTTAAAAACTCTTTAATATTCAAATTCAAAACTCTCTTTGAAAATTGCAATTAAACCCATTTACAAATTATTTAACGGAACCCCAAAATATCAAAATTACACAATAGCCCATCATTTTAAAATTGCACAATGACCCTTAATCTGTGAAAACTCTAGGAGAGCTTCCCTCCTTGGCGACGCCAGCAATGACTGGCACCTCACTGAGCAACAATGCGCGTGTTGCAGTTGCAATGTCGCGCGTCGCAAGAAGAAGAAGCTGGCGTAGCTACATCTATAAGGCGACGGTTGTCGTAGCGGTGACCATCGTTCCTGTACGAGCTACCTGCAACCGCGTCTTCGTCACCGGCTTCATCCTATCCGATTTCTGATCCTTTTTTTACCAAAATTAATTTTCGTTCCCAATTCAGATAGAAAACCAATTTTTCTATAAAAGTTAGAAATATGAAACATAACAACAATAAACTTTTAATTGTTATATGATGTGAAACAATTTCTAACAAACACAAAGTAAACTCTGATACCAATGTTTGAAATTTATTTAACATGCACAACGAAAAATAAAACATATTTCAATTCCTACATATTTCAATTACCACAAAGGATCCGCTTTATATTTAAATAGAAACTATGATAGAAAATATACATTTTGTAGATTCTACAAACTCCTTTACCGATCTAGGAATGCCAACAATCACGATATGCAATCCACATTTGTTAAATTGTCTAACCTCCAATGAAAATCCATGCAGGGAATAAGAATGAGAGACTTGTGATTTATTTCTTCTTGTGCTAGCAAGAATATGAATTGTATTCTATTCTTTTCTGAAATTCTAATGGCTTATTAATTTAAGTCCAAGTGAGCTTGACTCATCTTTTAAAATTAACTCGATCCAATATTTAATTAATCCAATTAATTAAATTCGGTCAATGAACAAGTAACTCAATTAATTAATTGTACAACACTTGTTAACTACTTAATTGGAATCTACTTAATTGTACAATGCTTGTTAACTACTTATATGTGACACATCAGGTTCCTGATCACTATATCTAACGACATGAATTATTATTTTAATCTATTCAAAATCGAAAAATTAAAATAGCCCCTCTTAATTTATCATCAAATTCACATATGTTGTCCCAAATTGACATCTAACAATGTGTCATAGATTATAATAAGAATTTCGTTACTAACTTAATTAAATAAAATATAAATCATAATTTCTTACTATCTAAAACTGACTAATCATCTATTGATCATTCACAACCTTCATATGACTATTGACATATCCGAACGATGCCGTATTAGCGACATTTGACAGATCAATATCCAATATCACCAAAGTATGATTATCCTCATATAAGGCACTGTGATGACCTCAAGTCAAATGACCAATTCCCTACCGAACGTTACAATATCTATGTGAAATCTCCCCAACGGATCTCCAATATTTTGTTCTATAACAAAATATACATTTGTTCATTTAATTGTTACCACACTTTAACTTATGAAATTAGCTATTTACTTCACAAATAAGAAATTTCACTCATGATGATCTATTCGTAATAGTGATATCCGTATATTGTTATTACTTACGACTACAAATGATTTAAGATTCAATCATATATAATTTGTATCTCACAATCACAACTCCTTGTGATTAACAAATTACAAAAAATTAAATATTTCGATTCTATTATTTAATTTATTAGAACATTAATTCAATTAAATAATAGATCTTGTCACAAATATGCATCAATTATATATTAAAAATGCTTATGTACAAAGTTGATTGAACCTAGGGTATAAAACTTACAGTAGCAACATTAATTGGACGTAAATCATTGAGGGAAAATGCTTTCTCCATTGATAATGCAAAAAATTTAGTTCATGCGATCACAATAGCCAACCTTCAATGGCTTGTCTATAAGTCAGATGAGGACTAATTTTCTTAGGTTGAATTCTGGGTGGGTCCCCTTAGCCATGCTTAACTTTTAATAACCACTTTTATAGGATTAGTTTATTCTGCTAAAGTTGAAAATTATGTTTTTATTTCAAGTACTAAACAATTTGTAAGATGCTTATTACTATAAAAAGAGAATCTATTGTGCAAAATAAACTTTAGGGGTTATCTATCACCTATTTTAGAGCGTCTCTGTAATATATAATAAGAATCGACACGAATTTTGATTGAATCCTTTTTCCTCTCGCGTCCTTATTCGTTGAACAAAATAAAAAAACAATGGACGGGAAAAATTGATTGCCATATTTATAATTATATCCTTAAACCAAGTGGTACTAAAAATTATTTCTAGCTTTTTAGGAGCTTAACTTGTTAATTATAATGAAGCAAATAGCATTCGAGGCCAATTAGGTGTTAATGGATTTGTCCCCTTGCTTTTAAGGGAGAACCCAAGTAATAGATGAAAACTATAGATAATAGCAGGGGAAAATCGCATGACTTGGAAAGGGCTTACATTGGTTGAATGGTCTTTTGAATATTCATTATGTGATGATCACTGGTGGACGGAACTTCCAAATTTTATTTTTTATTTTTAAATGTTTTTGTCTCAAATTGCAAGATCATTACGGGATGTCAAACAAAATCGAAATATTGCATTCTTAATATCATTTCAAAGTGCTCACAACCTAGTTTTTCATGTGCGTAAAACGGACAATAGTAGTAAATCTTCTAGCGTGTCAAAGTAGACTGTTTTAAACTAATATTTCGAGAATTTCGATAAGATGTTAATTTTTAAAATTCTTTGAGGATCGTACGTTAGTAGAATCCATAAATCGCCTACGTCTTCTCAATCTCGTTTCAAGAACTACATTGTAGACGTATCAAATGGTCTAAAAAATATCGAAAATAGTTAGACGTGCGTCAAACGAGTGTCTTAAAAAGAAACGTCTAACTTGTCTTTTCTTTAAAAAAAAAAAATCAATTATTTTATTAACGTTTATTATTTTTGCGCGAAATTTCTTAATATAATTTACATAATTTTATTAGGAAATTTTACAAGGGATTGGACTGCAAGTTTTACTCCTTTCAAGTTGTAGTGGTATAATAATTTCGAATGAGCAACTTGATTTTATATAGCAGCAAGAACTGAACTAACGATCGACTTCAACATTGTGATTGGCAAACTAGCAATAACTTTTTTAGAAGTTTGATTGTGCCTCTTAACTCAAAATGTCTGTGTCCGCCACTGGTTATGATGTGGCTTTTCTTCAGAATAAGTCTGCCATGAGCTTATACTCTCTTCCTATGTCGAAAACCTACAAGTTTCAGACTTTGAAATCTAAATTATTTTTAATTACTTTTAGTTTTTTTTTTGGTGGGGCAGGGCGGGATCGTTTGGGTAAATTTTTTATTTTAGTCGTGTGTATTTAACCTTACAAGTTATTTATTTTGCAGATAGAAGAGATACTTATTTAACCTTGAAAGAATTTACATTCTAATGAAAATTCGATTGATAGTTGTAACTTGAGCAATCAAATATGTTTTTATTCCTTGAGTAGTTAAGCTTTATTAACTTGTTGGCATTACAAATTTCAAATATCTTGAGCTATAGCTATTACTAACGAGGCTTGTGTTATCTAAATTTTTATGAAGTGTCTTTAGCACTCTTTTGGGTGTGATTATATGTATCGTTTTTCACTACTTTTTTTTTAGATAAAAAAAAAAAAAAAACCAAATTGAGGATTTCATGTAATAATTTTGACTCCTACTTTATCGATTTTTATAAAAAATAAAAAAATTAAATTAAATATGACCAAACGAAATTCACTCTTAGTAGCTTGTGAGGAAGACTCGTGTCGGGCTAAAAACGTTGATATTGAGTCGTGTTTTATATTGATTTAACTATGCTCGACTTTTATGCCCTGAAAACTTATTTAGGATAATATCTTTTACCTCCGCGTAGTTTCACTTATATTTTTCGACCTCACAAAAATTGCACTCAATTACATATCAGTTTGTCAATCCTATTATCTATGACAGATCGGGAAAAACAAGGAATTTGAATGTGTCCAGTCTTGATATTGACTATTCCATTGATTTTTAAATTAAGTCATTAGTTTCTAATAATACGCCCAGAAATAATTTTCTTCGTCGATGACACATGACTCGATCAATTTGATATATACGAGCAGAGTTATGTTTTGGTAAAAAAGGAAAGTACCCATAATAGAATAAATATGTGTTCATATTATTATTATTATCCTATAGTTTTACTATTCTTAGGATTTAGCTCTATACGCGAGATCATTATAAAAATATGCTCGTTGATTAGAAATTTAGTTTCTGTTTTCAACTCGACATGACTTTTGGAAGCAACACGGACTTTCTTCAGATTCTGATGAACCTGCACCAGAAACAAATCTCAGAACACTACCTGTAGTGTTTTCGCATTGATTGTATAATCAATAACCTGTGAACAAAAATGGAAAATTGAACAAACTTGTACTAAAATGGATTGATAGTTTGATCTCTCCAACAAATTCATGTTCTGTACCAAAGATTATTGAGTATTGACAGCTACTCCAACCAATTTTTGGCAGTTCAACATTGTGAGCAAGAAAAAATGAATTTACAAGTAATTTCTTCAAATCATTTACCAAAAAATATTCATATTATGTAAGTGTGACTTCCGTGGCATTAAAAAATTCAAATTTGTGATGACAAAATTTTCAGAACATAGATTTCAATTCAGAGACGATAACGATATTATCTAGAAAGTTCTTTTACGAATTTATGTTGATTTTTCCTTATACTTTTATGAAGAGTGAGAGATCTATCTTAAAAAGTTAATCTTGTAAAGAGTAGTAGATTTAGTCTCTTTGATATGAGATTTATCTCTTAACTTGTCTCCACAAATGGTTAATATCTATATGTCCCCAAGATGGTAGCTTGTTTTTTAGCATACTAATTTTGAAAATCGTGAGCTCATTTGATTCTTGTTCAGATCGAACTAGTTACAACTTAATAGACTTCATTAACATATTAAAGATTTCGATGTCCATCGAAGAATATCAACATTATTAAAAGGAACAATCATGCTA
Organism: Fraxinus cuspidata; assembly: GCA_903798385.1. Lineage (NCBI taxonomy): Eukaryota > Viridiplantae > Streptophyta > Magnoliopsida > Lamiales > Oleaceae > Fraxinus > Fraxinus cuspidata. The sequence goes on along the minus strand of CAIGRP010091902.1, from coordinate 1,118 downwards.
TTTGTACTATCTTTTTTTTTACAATTTTGGTTGACAACATCGTACTAATCCATTTTAAAAGCTCTTTTTTAGATCAATGGTATAAATTTTGACAACATTGAACCCCAATTGTCAACAATAATTGTACAAATATATTAATTCTAAATGGAATAACCTAAATCCCTATATATTATTTAATATTCTATTTTTATTCGATATTAAATTTTACCCCTTTTAACAACTTTATCATTTCTCCCTCATAAGTCCTCTTTAATTTATATACCTTCTTTTGTATTCTTTATAACAGTCACGGATGGAAAAAAATAAATTATGTCATTCATTACACCTTCTTTTGTATTCTTTATAACAGTCACGGATGGAAAAAAATAAATTATGTCATTCATTACAAGGTTGCGTAAGTATGTGTACATTCAAAATAATGCATTCTTCCACAAGAGTGCACTTACTTTTGAATATCTAATTCTATCAAACGTATATAAAAAGAACCATGCGTGTGCAACTGTTTATGAAGCCCTGCGTCATATCTCCTTTGGCTGTCATGTTTTGTAATTACTATCTCCGTTCTATAAGAATATATTTATTTTTATTTCACACAGGTTAAAAAAATTTAATAAATATAATTGAAAATATAATTTTTTCTTATATTTGTTTTGATATACCCCTACATTAAATAATAGTTTAGATATAATTAGTTTATTTATATTTGTAGATAACATGTACATTAAATAGAGGTATATTAGAAAACTAATAAATATCTATACCATTAATGTGGAAAGTAGCATATAATTTGGGATAGGATGATGCAATGCGAAATAAGGAATTTATGCGAAAACCTTAAGAACACAATTTTTGGAATCCATCAAATTATTAAAAAAATAAATTTGCCAAATTTTATTAATGTAAGATGACAAAAAAACAATGAATTAACCATTTATTTATAAGGATTTAAATGAAAACCAAGTTTAAACAACCTAAAATTGAAAAAAAAAAATTAAAGAGAATATTGCAATCACGATACCAAACATTTTATTTAGTAGCATATTTTGCCCAAACCTTTCATTTGTACCACCGTAAGTCCCAAACTTTTAAAATATTCAAAGCTCAAGTCCAGATTAACG
>CAIGRP010091895.1:0-12027 GCA_903798385.1 Fraxinus cuspidata | reverse complement strand
GGTCCGAATCAACTATTGAATGTTTACACTTTGGTCCCCAAACTTTGGATTTCCTTCGTTTTTGCACGTTTTTCATTCATTTCTTCCAAATCCACCAATTTGCATTGAGTTCAACCTAACAAACATAATCAACATAAAATTAAGCTATAATTCATTCAAATTACTAACAAATACTCTAATTTAATGGACTAGATAAGTGTTCAAAATACACTTATCACGAAGCTTAAACACGTGAATCATCAAGTAAAATAAAAAATAAAAAAAATCAACGCAACACAATTCGGAATTTTAGTATGTTCTCTTAAATACTTAACCTACACTCATCTAGACAGTCTAAGGCATGAACAAGGTTTGCCTACACCTCCAAGATCTAATGGAAGGAGATATTAGAAGCACTAAAAATTAATAATTCACTATTTTCAAGGAATGATGAACTTTGGTATCAAGTTTCTTGCTCGAAGTCCTCTTGAACTGTATGGCATCATTGACTTAGGTTGAACACATAATAGGAGTACTACTGGGTACTTTATTACCTTAGATCCAATTGTGTTTCTTGGTGTGTAGGTCCATGGCGTCTACCTATTTTGAAGTGATTTTTGTTACATTTTCCCTTAAGGGACATAGGCATTTGACTTGATCATGTATATCAACTATTTTGTGACAATAAAAGTGATCTATACATGAACATAAATTCAGCGTGTACAAAACAATCTAGATTGATTATTCCTTCCACTCATCAAATTGCAGATAATCTCACTAAGCTACTACAACACTTCACTTTAGATTACTTTGTGACAAGCTAGGAGTACATTCATTTATTTGCTCCAACATGAAAAAAGGGGTGAAACTCGGATTGCACTTTTACCTAATATAGGAAGTGGGATCTGTTCATGTATGGTTATACAATGGTGGTTCTTACGAACTAATGGTTCGAACTTCTTACTTGGTGTAGCTTATTACATTGGTCTTGAGTGAGAGCTTAGTTTCCGTATGTGTATGCGATCATGGATTGCTGTTGCATATAGATATTTAGCTGCTGTTGTAGCTGCTACTGTTGTTTTCCTTAATATACCCAAATTGTCAAGGAAGTTTATCTAGTTGTAAGCCTCTAGGGGTTTCTGGTACTTCCAACTACATGATTGTATTTCAAGTTGAGTATGGTCGTGCGTAACCTACACTTGTACATGATCGTTGACAAGTAATAAATGTCATCAATAGATTTATCGTTCCACTGAAAATAAACTCTAATTCAAAAGAGATGTTTTCGTTATTATCCTAAATTATTCTAAAAATATGTACAAAAGTTTGTTTGTATCAAATTATAGATGACTGTATTGAATTTCCAAATCCACCTAATGTTACTTATTTTGATTCTTTACGTTCACAATCGATAATCATATGATATTTAACTTTCTTTTCCAAAATAAATTGTCTATTCTAGACATGATCTGGTCATATTCCTAATCTGAATTTGATTGACAGAACTCATTCAATTTCACGATTATCTAGATAATTGTACACGCGGTATATGTTATTCTTAACATCTATTCCAGTGTGTTAATCTTGTAGTGTTTTAACTTAATTGTGAACTTTTCAGAACTATACCAAGCAACCAATTACCTAATTGGTGATCAATCAATTAAATAATGCAACAAAAATGCAAGATTAATAAAAAAAAATAAGAATTAACTACATCATTTGTCTTGAATTAAAGTAGAAAAGAAAAACGGTTTATCTTCATCCAATAAAAATAAAGATGTAGTCCAGCACGATTTTATTTAAACTATATGAAGAATAATGAATAAACATCACTCAGAACACGAATGAATGCAAGAGATCTTGATCTTCAATTTTAAGCTTGAAATCTTTGATGTAATTGGTGTTCAATTATTTACTAAGTTGATATTCCCTCTCAAAAGATGTGAATTCATCTCTTGTTCTTGATAAATTTTTTAATATGTATATGTATTAAGAGGCTAGAGAAAAATTCCCATTTTTTTGCTGTAGGAGCCAAAAAATAATTCAAAACCATCTTCAAATTGGGTTTCAAAAGAGTTCTGGCCGAAAAAGGAAATCACTATTTTTGGTCCTGAATTGTATTACGCGTGCCCATGGTGCTTTTTTACGCGCACATGTCGCCCGAGGCAATTAGTCTTGGGATTGTATAAAACATAGGTCGCATGCAGGTCACTGTTCTGGCGCATGCGTAACCTTTACAACTTTCAAAATCTTCATCTTTGTCCCTGCTTTTTTCTAATGTTCCTCGAGTCCTTTCTTCATATGATCTTGATCCTTCATCTTCCAATTGCATCTAATTGACTCCTAGAAATCTCTAATCGTCATTTTTTTATTATTTTGTTTGAATCAACAACTGGAAAATTGAAATTTGATTCTCGAACTTTGGATTTCATCCGTTTTTGCCTTTTTCTCTCCTTTTGTCAAATTCCATCTATTTGCATCAAATTTTACATAACAAACAAAGTTAACATACAATTAAGCTATAATTCTTTCAAATCCATAATAATTAATCTCATTTAGCAGTCCAGTGTACAAAATACACTTATTAGAGCACAACAACCTTGTGCACCATTTCACATGTTAGGCATAACTGGTGGATTAAGCGACTCCCTATTCAGCTATGCATGGTTCCTTTTATTCAAAATTTTCCTATTGGTCCCTCAACTTAATTACATATATATTTGAGTCAGGGCCAATCTTTATCTCGACTTAAATTCTTCATTTTAGGCACGGCTAGATACCCATCTTTGCACCCCTTTACTGGTAGGTGCTACAATTCCTTGATAAATTCTCGTAGCATGAACCAAATTTAAAGATTCGTTGAACCTCATTCTATGTTTTGACTTAGTTGACCTTCAATCTTAATTCTTCTTGTCACTAACAACAAACATGTCTTGGCCACTTCATAATCTTTAGGAATAGTGAAAGTCTCTCAGTGTGATAACACGACAACTCTACCTGAAACTATCTTCTCTATTAGCCTATAAGAATTTCCAGTTTTTTTCCTTAAATTATCCAAAATGATTTTTCTTCACATTCATAACACACGCTCTACAAAAGAATTCATAATCCAATGTGTCAATTCTCCCAATAATATTAGATGACTTGCCATTGAATTTAATATGGCAATCCAATCTTACGATATTCACCGAACATTATGTGAACGAATATGATGAGGAGCTCATTGTGCAATTTCCCGATGCTTTGGATAGAAAATAGTCCATTCACACGAGAAGACAACAACTAAATAAAAAAAAAAAAACATGAAAAGCATGAAAAATTAATCAGAGCGAACCAAACGAACAAGTAGCATTTAATGAAGATGGAATTAACACAATCCTCCAACTTCATTAATTGCTCAATAATTGTAAGGCTCATGAGAAGATCGAAGTGTTCTTGTTGAGTTTGAATTGGGTGGAAAATAGGCAATTCTTATTACGATCAAAGGGGTAAGGCAGAGGTTTAGAGAAAGAATGAAGAGTGGTGCAAAGTCAATTTACGCAACTTAAGCAAGATGTCAAAAATCCTATTCAAAGTGCCATTAAACATCATTGCAGATAGTCGAGTTAGGACTATAAACCAACATTTATTTGAAGTAACCCAATTTTTTTATCCTTTTACTTATTATGATTTTATGAATTGTATTTAATGTAGTGAGTTAGGAGTGTATAGTACTTGCATATTTACTTATTGTCAAATTTATGGTATTCTAAGGAAAGTTTCATTAATATACGAGTATTGCTAACCTTTCTTAAATGTAATTTTTGTACACATTGAGGACATTATTTGTATACTTGCTTGTTTTGTGATTAATAATAAAAATAAAAAGCGAAAAATTTAGATAGCTATTTGTACAAAACTAACAAGCTTACGGAATCGTTGATAAGTAATAATGTAAGGAGTAAGAGTATCATCACATGAGGAATAAACTTTAAGTTGAAATCAATGAATTCGTAACCAAATTCAAATGTTGTAGAACAAAAAAGAGGATTAGTTATTTATTCTAACCTATCCTACTGATTATGTAAAATCTTGTTTTTCTGAATTATAGAATGAATGTATTGGACTTATTAATCCACTTATTTTTATCCTCTTTTTAATTATTAACTTATGTGGTTAGTGATATTTATGTATTTCCGACAATCGATAATTCAATTACACGATTATATAGGTGATTGCACAAGTCATACACATTATTCCTAATATTAATTGCTCCGTGTGTTGAAATTGCAAAGTTCTAACCTATTTTAAACCTCCCGACACTATAATATGTAGGTATATCTAATTACTGGTCAATCAATCAAGTAATACAACAACGCATGCAATATCAATAAAGAAAATCAAGACTATACTAATTACTAGTCCTTGAATTAAAAATAAGAGAACATAAGTTTCATCTTCATTCAATACAAACAATAATCTAACCTAGCATGGTTTCTAATATTACAAGAAAAATAATAACAAGATGTTACTCGGAACATGAATGAATACAATAAATCTTGATCTTCAAGTTCTCAATGTAATTTAGCTTTCAACTCTTTTCTAGATTTGATCTTCTCTCCAAAATATGTGAATTTACCTCTTGTTCTTAAATGAATTTGTGATATGATGTGGTATGAGAGACTAGAAAGAGATCCCATAGTATTTAATTTATGTTTGCTTAACTTATATGAGTTTGATAGTTTTGCTGACTAATTGATGAGCATATGGAATTATTTATTATTTATGATTTTTAGTTAGGTGCTGGAACTTTTTCTGCTAGTTTGATAATTAATCATGTGAGATTATTATTATATGAGCAAAATAGTTATGATGATCAATATGCATTTTTGGAATGGATACATTCATAGAATATGTTGAGTGGACTTCGGTTATTATATCAAAAAGCATATTCGGTGTTGGGAACTATTTAAGTATGTGTTGATTATGTCCTTGTTTAGTACTTGTATGACAGGTTTTTGGCTAACAAGTGGAACCTAGGTAGTTTACAAACACTAGGGGTTTGATCTATATTACTTGTCCCAAAACATATATAAAAGGCAGTGGGTTAGCCGTGGTGTGTAGAAAATATTACATACAATGTTGTGTGAGTCTAATTTTTGAGTACTTAAACCCTATTCATTACTAGTGTTCAGGAGACGATCTATGGTGTCAAAATTGATGTTTAGCAAGGAGTAAATATCAATGACCAAAATGTTTTGTTTTATAATAATTCGATAGAAAGGATATGTACCATGCGATAGCATATTTACAGGGATAAAAATTATTTTGTTTCTTACTTTTTTTTTGTTGACGTAGGAACCCGCAGCCGCTACTCGTGAGTGTGCACGGGGTAAACTTCGCTCCATGTGCATTAGCCTCAAACCACACAAGAGAGATAAACCGCACTAGGCAAGTCCGGTGGGCTCAACCAAGGAAGTGTTGGCAGGGGATTCGAACTCGTGACCTTCGGTCTCCGCGTTCACCCGCTCCACTAACTCGGCCACCCCCAAAAGGGTATTTTGTTTCTTACTTTGATTCAACCTCTACATGGTAAGCAATGAATGAACGAAATTTGACCCAATTCTTGTCCTGTAAATACAAATTTTTATCTACAATTCAAAGGGAAGGAATCAATTAGGCTCTTCTATATAAAAATAAATATTTCATAGAGAGAGAAGAAGCCATTGGAAGCAAAATTGAGAGATTCATTCAAACTTTATAGAAGTTTTGTTGCAAAATACCAAATCAAGAACCATTAAAGGAATTCAAGATTAAAAACTATTTTTCATCTTTCTTCCTAATCGTCAATTCCCGGTAATCTTGTATTTATTTAGTTGGTGTTATTGAACTTATATGATGCTCTAGTTGTATAGATGCTAAGATAACATTTAACCTATGTTTTGGCATCTTTATATTAAATTTTATATTTTGATATTAGATATTTGTTTAGTTTGAAGGACTGTTAGAAGTTTAATACTTTTCGATTAATTGATTAGATGTACGATTTTTATTGATAGTTGGGAGAAAGCAGGGGTGGAGCCATGAATATTATTTAAAACTGGCTCAATTTAATCATCGCCAAACTTTGAGTTTTTTGCCATTAATTTAATAATTATAAAAATATAAATCAATATTATAAAAGAAAGTAGTATTGGAAATATTCTTCTTTGCCACAACTACAAAGCTACAAGAGATGAGAGTTGTTGAGAAAAACATAAATGTAAAAGGCACATGAGTTCTCTTTTAAAATAAGTTCTTTGAGACTATTAAATTTACCTTACATGTTACTTGCTCCAACATAATCTTGTCGTCTCAATCTAGACATGCTCAAGTTATATATAGAAGAGACTTTATCAATTGCAGCCTTAAGTGAGAGAGTTTTTCATCCATTCCAAAGCACTCCAAATGTGTTTTTCATCATTTACAAAGTCATTTTTCCAATCAAAATCTCAATCCTTAATGAAATTCATCTCCTTTTAAATTGGACTTCTAAACCAAAATTGTTTATGCCTCCTTTATCAATCAACAACCCAAACCTAATCAAAATGGAATTTGGGTCAAATATTAACAATCCTTTTGAAAATACAAGGGCCTTTTAGCATATATTCTCTTCAAAGTTGATCTCGGATGTTAGTATTATAATAAAAAATTGGTATCCTTAGTCTAAAATCAGCGAGAAGTTGTGTAACATCAAATTCCACTTTATTTGATATCTCCCCATCAACATTTTCTATATTCGATTTTCTTTGAAATATTCTGTTTCATTTAATATCAAGATTTTTAATATTTAACGCTATTAATAATGCTTTCAACTTAATCCCAATCAAGTTAAATGTAACCATTTTATCAAATGATGTAACAAAAATCAGTTGAAATTAATGACCGCAAAATGAATGAATGTATGATAAAAAAAACCAACAAATTTAACGCACAACATCAAGTAAAGTGGCAAAAGACGAATCATATAGGCTGTCAATTGAAGTCAAAGAACATCAAAAAAGTTTTAAAAAAAGTGAAACACTCAAAAAAATGATAAATACTCAAAAAAGTGACAAATTTTAAAAAGTGACATTCTACTCACTTGAAAAAATGGTCAAGTGTAACCAGACCAAAATAGCTGTAGTAGAAAAAGTTACAAAATTTTTTTAAAAAAAGTGATAAACACAAAAAAGTGACAAACACAAATCAGAACTTTAAAATAGATTCAATGGATGGTTGATTTTTTTCTACATGACAAAACCATTTACTAAGCATAACTAATAACCCAACAAATGCCACGGAGAAAAATAAAAATCACACCTTGCTTTTTACCTAAGAAAGGTACTGGTAATCTCCCATTCTATAAAATTTTGAAGACCTAAAGTTCCAACATACATCCGTACCTAATTTTCAAGAAAAATAAAAATCGGTTCTTATTGAAATTTGGAACTCTACTAGGAATAGGTTAAAAATGATGATTCCTTAGACATTCAAGAATCATCGTGCCTAACATGGAGTTATTGACACCTTAATCACCATGTTGAAATTCTATAGTTTTCCTCCAACAAATCATATCATGAGTCAAATGTCATTTACAACTAAACATGGCAAATATATTGACACTGCAATTTTCTAATATAACTTTTTTGGGAACAACTATGGATTAGTCTTACTTAAACAATATGTATTACTCTTATTCCTATATGCAAATCATTATTCAATTATTTATCTTATGACAAGTAATTGTCATAATTGCATCACTTGAAGTTAATGTCAGTATCTTCCCAAAATTGAACGAAGCCCATTACCTCCATTGAGACAAATCATCAGACACTTCATACACATGTAACAGAACCAAGAGTGATACTTTCAATTACTATTGTGAAAATTCTAGAGATTTTTTTATGGTCTACTGAGACAAGAGTTTATGCCTATATATCAATTCAACCATCTTTTTTACAATGAAACAAAAGAACACATGCATACAAGTAATACTGGCTTTTATCCACCTTGTAAATTTAACTGCTTGCTTCCATCAAGGAGCACTTTGTATTAAATCACATTTAGTGTTCAATACTGGTAATTTCCCCTTCTATAAAATGTTGAAGACCTAAAGTTCCAACAAACACCACTACCTAAGATTTAAGAACAATGTTGGGTGATGCGCGCGCGTGTGTATGTGTGTGAAAAAGAGAATATGTGTGTGTATATACTATGGAAAATGTAAATCATTAAAGTGGTGACAACACTAACTTCAAATCCCAAGAAAAAGCAGAGCCCAAAGAGAAACAAAGTTGAAAACCTTAACAATATAACAATGATAATGTTAACAATGCATCGGCTTCACTGTTATATGTACACATGTATGGGCTTGTTTAGCGAAAGCAGTGACTGTAATCGGGGTGGATTTGGCCGATGATGAGTATGAGTATTTTGGTTTTACAAGTGATTGTCGAGCACAAATGGATCTGTCGTATGAGATGGTGGTGGTGGCGACGACACCCTTTATAATTGAAACAACAGACAGAAAATTGAAGGGAAATGAAGGGTTTTGATGCAGTTCTGAGGATGGTAGTGGTGGTGCCGCCCTTGCATCACGGTGCTGTGGGCTGAGGTCCACCATCCTATTATGATAATGAAAATGGGAAAAAGTTGAAGAAACACCAACTGGTTTTCACTCTTTACGTTTTGGATTTTGGGGCTTTTAAACATATTAATTACGTTTTAAAATGTTTAATTAATGCAAAAGCGTATTATTCAATTTTTTTTTTTTTTTGGGCCGTAATGTGCCTAATTTCCCCTTTCTTCTTTGTGTGTGTTTCTTCTTTGATCGTGGGCTACGTGTGTAATTGTGGCATGTTTTCTTCTATTGGGCTTCCCATATTTGATTTTCCATGTTTTAAAAGTAAAAAAATAAAATGGCATTTGGGATGGGCCCAAAGGTCCAGTGCAGGCCTCAGCCCGGACGAGCCCTATTAAGGCTCCACCCTTAGGAGAAAGAATAGAAATTTAGCACAACTAGCAATCATTTTAAAGTCCTATAAACATTAGTAGCTATCATTTTAAAAAAATACTATCATTTTTCGAAGTCAGTCCGAGTGGTTTTGGGATTGCTTGCCAAATGGAGAAGAGATTTGCGGCGGTCGAAAGCGAACTTGCCCTTTTACGGCTCTGTTTGCACAACATTTGTTGAAGTATTTGGGATTTGGGGAAAATGAGATGGCCTGTCTATTTTATCTGTTTCTATTTTTTTTTCACTGCCACATCAGCTAATTAAAAATTTTGGATTTAATTTGTAAAAAATTAAAAGGTTGGATACTGAATTGCAATTATTCATTTTTTATTTTGGCTTTTACTGTTTTTAATGGCAACTCTAAAGAATCTTGACGATAGAGAAGATTTTTGCACAAAAGGTTTTAAATAGGGTCTTTTACGATTTTCAATAGGTAGGAGAGTATATTGCAAATAAAAACATTTCCAGGGGATTTTCTGGTATCAATTCTAATTAAAGAATTACTTATAAGTAAAAAATCAATTTTTTGTATAAAAAAAACTGTTTATAAAATAAAAATACTACTAATAAGATAAAAATTCACTTATAGAATATAAAAAAGTTACTTATAAGGAAAAATCACTTAAAATTATATTATAATAGTAAGATTTACTTATAAGTAAAAAACATTAACTTAAAATTTTATGTAAATATTTAACTTTATTTAATTTTTTAAGTTAAATATGTTATATGTAAAAAAATTACCCATAATTAAAATACCACTTATGAGGAAATAAATTTTGTATAAGAAACAATAAACTAAAATTTTTATTAAGTGTCATATATGTAATTTTATTCTATTAAAAAACTTTCAAATATGTTGGATAAAAAACTCTCAAGCATAGGTTGGACAGTTTGAAAAACTGCAACTAAAACTACTCAAAACTGATTTGCTCATAAACATTCAAAATCGATATTTTAAAAAATACTCATAACCAGTACGTTGAAACTCCTACAATAAGGCCCTAAGACATCTATTATTTCGCATCTGTAATGGGGGATAAATAAACATTTCCATGACTCAAGTCGCTCTGTTGTCACTTGGTGCTCTCATTTTGTTATAGGCTTTTGGAGAATGCTCAATGGCCACAAAATTATTAAGGAGATAATGATTCATAAAGATAGGGGTGTCAACGAGATGAGTCGAGTCACGAGTTGAAACTTAAAGTTCGGGCTTGGATAGAGTAAAAATAGTTTGGGTTTTTTTTTTTTTGCCCAAGCCGAGTCGAGCAAAAATTCGGCCAAAAAATTTAGGCTCGACCCAAGCTTTCAACTCGGGTCTTAGCGAGCCGGGTCCGAGCTAAGCCGACTCTTCTTTTTTTTTTTTTTATAATTCTGACAAATCTAAAATTGATATGAAATTCAAAAATTAGTAAAAAAAAAAAATAATTAACACATAGCTGTCTGCACAGTCATAACTGTCTGCGCAAGCAGCAGCAAACAACTAAAGTTTAGCTATGTTTTTTTTTATTATTATTATTTAATTTTTAAATTTTTTAAAGTTTGTAAATTATTATTATTTTTTAAATTTTTTGGTCGATTGTCACCAGCCAACCCGGGTGGATCGTCGAGCCACACGGGCCAGCCAACTTGGGCTCGAGCCGACGTTCTAAAATAGGGCTTGACCTGAGGCTCGACTCGGTTCCAACGGGCCACATGTTGGCTCTAGTCGGGCTTGTTTTGGTCCGAGTCACGAGCCGCCCTAGCCGGCGAGCCATATTGCCATCTCTACACAAAGGATGACTGACGGTTTGAAAACCGTGATAACATCCATCCAATAATGAGATCGAGGTCCCTTTTCGTTTTCTTACTTTCATATGGAATATAGATTTAGCCCCTGTATGGTCAAAATTAAAATTTAGATTTTAATTTAAATCAATATTAACAACTAATTTAAAATCGCATATTTTATGGGACCCACAACTTTTCAACCACATATTTTATCAAAATTTACTAAAAAATTAATTTTAATTTTTATCAAACAAGGACTTAATAGTGAAAATTACATAGAGCATGTATAGTTAGGCTGCAAAAATATAAGCATTTCAAACATGTTTGGATAGATTTCTCTCTCTCTCTCTTTTTTCTTTCTTTTTTCTTTCTTTTTTTTTTAACTCTAAAACAAAATGAAAGTTACTTATTTTAAAAGTAGTTTTTTTCTTCATATCAAATGAGTAACTTTTTTTCAACGCTGACCAATAATTTCTTCAAAAAGAAAATTTCTTATTTTCTTGTAATTGAACCTTTTAAGCTTTGGCTAAGTGAATGAAGATTATTTACATATGCGTAGAGAGAAAATTGGAGGTTCATTATAGTTGTGAGCAGTCATTATGAGCTCTAATGTGCCGTGTAGTTTTATTTTCTCCCAAAATGTGGCACTTTTAATGGTAGAATGCATGGTAGCAATATTATGTAACGTGAACGAACAAATTCATACTAACCTGCAGGGGTGGACGTAGAACTTTAAAGTTAGAGGGGGCACAATCGAACTTGCAAAAAAGTCGAGAGAAATTTTACAATCGAAAATTTATGTTCAAAAAATCATACTCCATGTAATTTTACATCCAAAAATTTACATGAGATGTGACTTTTTCGGATGTAAAATTTCGAAATTTTTTTATGTCATATTCCATATAAAATTTCCTAATAAAACGATGAAAATTACATGAAGAAATTTGAATCGCAAAAATAATAAATGCTAATGAAATAATTGATTTTTTTTTAAATGCGAGTTATACGTCTTTCTTTAGAATTCACGTTTAACGTATTTTTAACTATTTTCGATATCTGTTTGGACTATTCGATATGCATATAATGTAGTTATCGAAATAAATTTTGAGGTGATATAAGCAATTTGTAAATTCGATTAGCGTACGATCGTCGGCGAATTTTAAAATTAGTATGTTATCGAAATTCAAATTTATTGTGATTTTGTCTCTATTTGGTGGATATTAGAATCTTTTTTTAGTTAATTTTATAAAAGTTGAACATTTATG
>CAIGRP010091890.1:0-11377 GCA_903798385.1 Fraxinus cuspidata | reverse complement strand
TCCTCCAAAATGTAGAAAATTTGAAAAGTTGGAAAATATAAGTCCGGGAAAATTTTGCCTATTAAACCCTGCAAAAGTTGGAAAATGGCCATGGAAAATCCGCCCAATCAAACAGGGCAGAAGAGAATGTGACAATGAGAAATGCCTTCTCTCTGAAATCTGAGGAATAAAACAAAGACAAACAAATGAATGAGATCAACTTTGTAAAGTTTTCTTCGTTTTAATATTGAATGTTTGTTTTAATATTTGGGTTTGTTATTTTCCATATAAATAACGAACAACTCATTTTTAAACTTGTTAATCGTCTGAGTGCAATTTACAGGAAGTTTTTAATACAATGATTCGTTGTTTTACCCTCGTTGTCTTATGTTTATCATCGCCATTATATCAAATTCTTATTCACATAAAATTCAGTTTTTCTTCAAACTAGAATAAATTGGAAATTAACACATTTGGTTTCTGATCACTAATGAAGAAATTATCGATGTCGCCAATGTACTTTTATTTTTATATTTTTTATATGAATATTTGACCGTTAACTTAAAATTTGTTTTTTATTTTTATAATTTTATTTATTTTGATTAAATTTTCATCCTTATTTACCAAAATATTTATTTTTTAACATTACAAACTGAAAATTCATTTCTATTCTTGAATTATTAATTTGCAACCAATACAATAAAAAAATATGATCATGAGGTTTCAAATTTCATAATGCTCATGTAGAAGTTAAGTCCTATAAAAGAGGTGTTGGAAATATGACCAAGACGCCTCTTGAAGATCTCAACTCCAACGAATATATGGAGATTCTTGTGCGAATGAAACTTTTTGGTTACATTATTCAGTTATATTTAATTTAATGTAGCATACACAACACAAAAATCCAGGTTTAGTCATGCTCAGAACGCAATAACCATGACCCTAAAGTAAAAGAGAGAATGTTGATAGCTCGTTAATTGAAAGAAATTTTTTGAAGTTAGTATTTCAATTTTTATTATTTTATTTGATGAAGATAATTTTTTTAAAAAAAGAATTTAGCCCCTGATTGACAACCATTATTTGGGGAAAACAATGGTTTGAATAGTAGATTTTCAAGAGAATATGTAGTTGAAAAGTATGAAAAATATTTTAAATTTACATGCAAATTATTTTATTATGTGAATGTGCTTGAAATGAGTATGTAGAAAAAAATTCAAATAATGGTTGTCAAACTTCGGTTGAATCTATTAAGATAGATAGTCTCGCCCGCCTTAACCTGTTTATAGAGTCACCGATAGAAGCATTGTTAAGGCTCACAACGGATCTAGCAACGATGTGCATGGAGAACTATTGTCTATTCCTTACGAACTTAGAGCAGAATTTGTTAATGTAGGTCATCTAGCAACGATATGTATGGAGAACTACTGTCTATTCCCTGCAAACTTAGAGCGGAATTTGTTAATGTAAGTTTTAGGTACATTTTTTTGGCAAACAAAACTCCCTTATCTCGTTAATACCATTATGATTAAGCTAAGAAACAACGCACCGTTCTATACACTCCGGTTCTGGTCCAACAAAACCTTTAGCAACCTTATGCCCATGCCTATTAATTGCATCTTGCTTCTTCATCTCTAACCTCTGTTGTCCATATTAGTAACTTACATGATGAGATAACATGAAAAAGTACTTTAGTAATGAAAATAAAAAGGTTATTATTGATGCACACGGTTTTAAGTTATTATATTTTCCATTTTACTCTTTTGGCAACTCTCTCTTTTATTAGGAATATTAAGTATACACAGGATTTAGATTTTTGAATAATATAGACAATTAGTTTAATATTTAATGATATTAAGATTATTTCCTTGCCCCTACAGTTTCCTCTCTCGTACTTTCATTTCTTCTTCTTTTCTCTTTTCTTCTTTCTTGTTTTGATTTTTCAGATTAAAAAAAAAATGAGTATTTTAATTCTATTTCGTAAAAATTCGTTGTCAGGTGAATGGACTCCATTAGCTACATGCTTGTTTTCTTGCAATAATCAGAGGACACGTCAGTAATGAACCTTAAGAGAGGTGCTGCTGATTGTCCTATAATCCCGTAATAATTTCATCTTCTACATATGACACAAAAATTCCAAATCAGAGCAATGAAAGTGGTGAATCACGTATTGACATTATTTTAAAGTTATTGAATGGTACTAACTTTGCTAGAGATCGAGTAGAATAATGATCATTTTTTCTCTTACATATAAAGTTGCCAACTACGACCTGAAATTTACCCTCGTGCTCCATTAAAAATAGATTTTGGGGGAAAATATATTTTCGAATAGTGATATTTTACAGAATTGATGGTTAAAGAATAAAGAAAAATTTTTGAATTTACGTGTAATATTATTTTATTGGAAAATGTGTAATTGAAAATAAGAAGGGGAATAATGTATTTTTTTTTTTCAAAAATGGAGCCCAAACTAGAGTTGCTTCTAACCTATTTCGTGAGGAAGAGACTAGATGCTCTTGTAAAGTGTTCCGTACAACATTGGACCACGAGAAAGAAATGTTTTCTCAAGGAATTGTGTTAACTCATGACCATGTTATCGAGTCTGGAGACATTAAGAAATATGTAAACCTGTTGGATCTTTCTCCTTTTCATGTCATCCCAAATGCTTGGTTTCAATCCTGTTTGATTTGTTGACCTCAAAATATGCTGTCAACAGATGTCGGACCCACTCGTGTATGTGCAAGCTAGACCCAACACGTAAAGACAAATCAACAGTCGAGATCACTACAAAATTTGACAAGAGAGAAGCTCAACGACATGAGACATTTCTGTTCGAGTTCCGGCTGGATATCCGGGATATGATTCTATAATAATAACCATTCGCTATGAACTCTAACTAAAGATTACAAATCAATAAAAGAGAATAAAACAAATTGTTCCAAGTATAGTTGCATTACTCCTCAATTGTTACATGGTGAGGATATTTATAGTGTAACAAACGAAAGGGTTACCCTTGGATGAAATTACATGTGGCCTCATCTCCTTGGCCGAAACATCAAATCCTAGCCATTATGTTAACTTTCCTAGCTTTACAAAGTATTTAATGCTCTTACATCATATCGACAAGACAAGACACAAAATACACTTTTTACAAAAATTACATCAATCACTCAAATAAGATTTTTATAATAAATTCAAGATCTCTGCACTTGGGTCATCATTAGCTGGGTAGAGTCTCAGACCAGGCCGCTTCGGCATGTCCACCTCAGATTAGTAATGGGCCTCGAAAATTATCCCAGGGCCTCGTCTTCCATGGCTGATAGTTCGGTAGGGGTGGGTCCACAGCTTCACTGGATCGACCATGTGGCAATGCTAGTAGCAAGTCATAACAATAGTCCCCCAAGTCCATGTATAATTATTTATGTTATGAGTGGGCTTTAGTAATAGACGAAGTACCCACTTGGGTATCCCAAAAAGTTTTAAAATTTTTGATCCATCATACTAGTCCCTTAAGTCCAGACATAGATATTTATACCGTGTGTGGAATTGATAGTTGATTTACAACTGAATCACTTCGAAATAAAGAATACCAAACTGTCGAGGCTGATTTACTTTGAGATCGATCTTGATGTTGGTGCAAATGATTTGACGGTTTCGAACGTTACCAAGACGAGACAGCTGAAGCGGTACAACTTTCAATACATGTACGGTCGTCGATGGTTACACGTTTTGCTAGAGTATCCAATGAGCCGAGGTAGGTATGTTATAATCACGAATTGATCTGAGGCATTGGCAAAGAAAACCGTTCGGATTCTACGATCCAGATACCACAAAGAATGGACGCTTCAAATACAATGGGTCTCGATCCAATGGCTGGGATTGATTCCCTTTACATATAAAAACCAAAACTCATGTTATTTTGAAACTTTTACTTTTGCAAACTCATTTGAATCCTCTAAAGTAAATTCCTGTTCAAACTTTTTTCGGCATTTACCATTCTCCGACAAATTTTTAGAACTCGTCTCCTCTAGGTATTTTCTTGTGAAATTATTCTCACAACTCTCATCAACTTCTATAATCTTCATCGTTTCTGTTCCTTCTGTAATGGATTTCTAGGCGCCAAGGGATGTTACAATCGCTAGGCTTGGAGAAGAGACAGTGTCCAGGGGGTCGAAAGGGTGGTACACCATGAGCGAGGAACGCATAGATTACGAGACCGGTTGAGGGGTTGCCAAAATTCCTTCTGCCATGACCTCCACAAAACTAGCCAAACTTAAGCAAACATATAGTGTCCCACATTACAAGAAATGCTAGTGCCCGAGGCTCGGATGCGTAGCAGTAAGTGAATTCCTGTTCAAAGCAGGAATGCATCTACCTCTACACCCTTTTTTTAGGGTAATATTGAGGACCTTCATATTGGCTCTTACCCAGGTTCTTCCTAGTTGGGTCTTACTTCCTCTGGAAGGAAGTGTCGTTGGGTGAAGGCATGTGCATGTCTTCCAAACCCTCTTCCAAGCTAGGGTACTGGGAAAGGATGAATCCAAAGAGTGGTACTACCTCACCCTATAGGGGGCTCATGCTCCATTTGTCGTGGGACTTCTTTCCTCCATCAAGAGATGGAAGGAGTCCTGGTTATGGGATGGGGTAGGTGGCAGATGGTGGAGGGAGATACTATCCTAGCTTGCACAGCACCAACCCAATACTATGAAGCACGTGAGTGTCTCACTTTACACACTTCCAATTTATTGTTCGTGCATTATACTAATCACTGTCTTGTTTGCAGATTCTGGTTCGTGCTTTGAACTCCACGAGGAGGAGTGAGAAGTGATTGAAGACATTTATAAACGATCCCTGAAGCTTCAGAGTTTCAACCACATCATCAATCGAAGCAGATACTTCATAGATTTTGGACCAATGGCCTCTAGGGGTATGAAGTTCTTTCACTTGCTTTCATTTTATCTTTTTGAGGGCTTCTAATATTCTCTTTGGTGTCTTTAGATAAGTTGCAAAAAAAGAGTACCCCACTCCAAAATATAGCCCCCATTTTAAAGGCCACGACAAACATTGGTAGTAAGGCCCTGAAGCTATCATCCTCAGGGGCCAAGAGTGTGAGGGACAGGTTGGAGTGCCTCAACAAAGAGCACACCGAGAAGGGTGCAGAGGAAGAGGTGCCAAGGAAGGCCTTGGTAGAACGAAATGACAAAGGAAAGGGAAAAGCGGAAGAGCCCCAGAAGAAGAGAAAGTTGGTTCACATTGGAGGGGCTCCAATGAAGTTTGGTACTTTGTCCCACCCCAAAAAAGATGCTCTCCTACCGCCCAATCTCATGGAGATCACAATGAAAGCGGTGAAGGCAGTGAAGGTTAGGAAGACCAATAAAGATGCCGAATTAGATGAAGCCCAGGCCTCTGAGGCTTCAAAGAGGTCCCTTACTAAGATGACGACGGGAAAAGCAGGGTGGTTCCTAGTGGGGCGGGATGAGAGGATTGCCCGCACAATTGTTGAAGTGTTGCCACCTGAGGTCCGAGGCGCAACAGAGAACTTTTATAAATATTGGATAGATCGGTGGCAGCTGCATGTGTCCATCTATGACGTGGTGGACCTCACTTCGGCACTTGTGAGTCAAAGTGCTAGGGCTTTCGGAGTAGCCCTCGAATGTCAAGAAGCTTTATCTGACATTCAAAGAAAAAATAAGGCCTCTGTGGATAAACTCACTACTGTCTAGGAGGAATGAAGAAAATAAATACTGAGGTTGAGTTGTTGAGGGCCCAGTGAGCTGAAGACGAGGCTAAGTTGACTTCTGCCTTAGCCGAGATAGAGGCTTTGAAAAATGAGGTCTACGAGTCTCAGTGCGAAGTAGCCTCTTTAACCAAGAAGGTTGAGACCTCAAATAATCATCAGAGGCTCACGGTTGAAGCTCTGAAGAAGGCAAACCTTGAGCTTGCTGGGTGAAAGGATGCTAACCAATTTATGGAGGGCCAAATAAAGTACTATGTGGACGAGGCAAAGATGGCTAAAACTGTGGCTCAACAGGCTGGGGAAGAAGCGGTCAAGCATTACATCACCAACTTTCATTTAACTGAAGAGTACCAGTGGTTCGCCATCTATTGGCGGAGGTTTGCTTATGCCGAGGTGGTAGGAAGGATGGATGAGCTTTACCCTGAACTCAATGTGTCTGAACTAATGGCGGAGTTTATGGATGAAATGCCTCAGAACCCTGCTGAGGAAGCTGCTCAAAAGGTTGATCAAGAGGGAACTCTTGCTGAAGAAACTTCAGGTCAAGTAGCAATTGAAGCACCTACCAACGAGGTGTTGGCACCTCAGCCACCTCAACAGAGCATAGTTTATATTCACATTTTGTAATGGCTACGGCCCCCAAGTGTACTTAAATTTTCTTAAATGAATGGAACTTTTGCAAATTTCTAACTACTTTCCTTGTTATTTCACTGTTTTTCTTCCAAGTAAGACGGCCTCGACAAACAATTAAATAACTAGGACGAACCGCTCAAGTAACGATTTAACTGTCTACACGTCAATGATTTCAGCATACCTCCCTTTCAAATTATAGTTGAATAACTTAACCTCATATTTGGATAACTCACTAAAGGATTTTAACTTGATGTTTTATGGAGCATTTCGTTTTCTCTTTTTGGTATTCTTCGATGATGTTCAACCTCATCAAAGAAGACTTGTGATGTGCACCTCGGAGTTCAAACGAGGTGATTCTTTTATGGATATGATCCTCTCTTTCGAAGCGCTCACGCTTCTTTACATGGTGGATGGTTCATCCATGTAAAGACTTCTCCCTTGACGTCCAGCTTCGTCAAGGCGAGGCATGTGAAGTGTGCCTCAGAGTCCTAAAGAAGTGATTTCCTTTGGGTTCTAACCATCGCTTCCGAGACGCCCACACTTCTTTACATGGTGGATGGTTCATCCATGTAAAGGCTTCTCCCTTGATGTTCAGCTTCATCAAGGTGAGGCATGTGAAGTACGCTTCGAAGTCCAAACGAGGCAATTTCCTTTGGGATCTAACCCTATCCTCCGAGGCGTCCACGCTTTCAAACAAATATCATCTTGTACTTAAACTCTTCAAGTAAATATCATCTTGTATTTATTTATTTACAATGGCTGGGAAAGGACTTTTAGCTATTTAGTACATGATATTACATTCTTAGATGCTCGATGTTCCATGGATGAGATTATACCCTTCTATCCATGTCTTCGATTCGATATGTGTCAGGCCAGAGTTCATCTTTGATATGGTATGGTCCTTCTCAATTTGGGTCTAAAGTGCCTACTCCTAATTCTTCTAAGGACAAAAATACTCTCCAAAGCACCAAGTCATTCATCCAGAAGAACCTCTTCTTAACCCTAACATTATAGTATCGAGTCATCTTTCTTTGGTACGCAACCAACTTTAGTTGGGAATTGTCTCTTTTTTCCTCAAGGAAGTCGAGCTCACATCTTCTAAGCTCATCATTTGATATCTCGCTGAAATGCAATCTGCGTGAAGAGGGTAATCCGACTTCTACCGGGCTCATAGTCTCTGTATCGTATGTCATTGAGAAAAGAGTTTCTCAAGTCGGAATCCTGCTGGTGGTTCTGATTGCCCATAGCTCCTGTGGCAGTTCATCAACCCAGACCCTTTTGGATGTGCAGAGCTTCCTTTTCAAAGTATGTTTTATAGTTTTATTCACAACTTCAACTTATTCATTGGCCTGGGAATGATGAGGGGTGGAGAAGTGTTTCTTTATCCCGAGTTCCTCACAAAGGTCCCTGACCTTCCTATTATCAAATTGCTTCCCATTATTTGACACAATCGAATGAAGAATTCCAAACTGGCATATAATGTTCTTCCACAAAAAATTGGAAGTGTTAGCTTCGGCAATCCTAGCCAGAGGCTCGGCTTCAAACCATTTCGTGAATTAGTCTATTGCAACGATAGCAAAACTAGCACTTTATCTGCCCTTGGGCAGGGGACATATGAGGTCCATGCCCCACTTGGCGAAAGGCCAGAGGCTAGCTACAGTAGTTAGCTCTTGAGACGGTTGTCTTTGAATATGGAAAAAGCGTTGACATTTGTCACATTTTCATACAAATTGAACGACATCCTTTTTCAAGGTGGGCCAATAGTATCCCTGCCTTAGTGTTTTTCATGCCAACACAAGTCTTCCCAAGTGATTGTCAAAAACGCCTTCGTGAATTTCAGGGAATATATATGTTGTTTCCTCCCCTCCAATGCATCAAAGGAGGGGATAGGAAAATCCTCGCTTATATAAAATATCATCTATGAAAACAAAATGACCAGACCTTCTTCTTAACTTATAAGCCTCATCTTTGTTGTCAGGAAAGACCTGGTCTTTGAGATAAGCTACAATAGGTTGCATCCAGGTGAGAGTTCCATCCACCCACACACCTATTCCGTAGAGATGGATGATCTTGAGAGATGCTCGATTGGTACTATCGTTAATAATTTCAAGTCCTTACTGCTCGCCAACTTTGATAAAGCATCGACATGAGCGTTCTCAGTGCGCGCGAGGTTTGGGCTAGCTCGAATTTTTCAAAGGATGGGAGCACGTCCATTACTAAGTGGAGGTATACAGCTATGCCTTTATCCCTAGCCATGAAATTGTCATTTACACGGCCAACGACAAGTAGGGAGTCGCCGTTGATGCACAACTTCCTCACTTGCATCTCTTTCACTAATATGAGGCCGGCAATCAGTGCCTCATATTCGGCCGTGTTGTTGGTGAACTTGAATTCAAATCGTACCGCACTATTCCATTTGTGACCTTCGGTGCTTACTAGGATAATGTCGGCTCCAAGCCTGTGTCTCTAGCTGATCCATCCACGAATAGATTCCATGTGTGGAGTTCTACAGGCCCCCCAATTTCTTCCATCTCGGGGACAGTGGTAAATTCTGCCACAAAATCCGCAAAGGTTTGATGGCCGTTCTTGACTTGAAGAGATGTCGAATTTGCTTAACTCCACCGCCCATTTCAGTAATCTCCTCGAGGCATCTGGCTTTTGAAGCACTTGCCTAAGCGGGAAGTTGGTCAACACGTAAATTGTGTGGGCTTGGAAATAGGGTCTCAATTTTCTGGATGCAGTGATCAATGCCAAAGTTAGCTTTTCTATATCTGGGTAACGGGTTTCAGGCGCCAGCAATGCCTTGCTAATGTAGTAAATTGGTAGCTGGGTAGAGCCGTCTTTCCTGGTAAGCACAACACATATGGCCTCGTTGGAGACGACCAAATAAAGTTGTAGGGTTTCTCCTAGCTTAGGTTTCGAGAGAATGGGGGCTTGCTCTAGGTGCTTTTTCAGACCTTGGAAGGCTTCTTTACACTCCTCCGTCCAATTGAACCCCCCCCCCCCTCAAAATCTTGAAGAATGTGAGGCATTTGTCGGTAGTTTTAGAGATGAAACGACTCAGAGCGGCCACATGCCTAGTTAAGCTTTGTACCTCATTCGATTTTTTAGGAGACCTCATCTCGATTAGTGCTTGTATTTTTTCGGGGTTGTCCTCTATGCCTCTTTGGTTGACCATATATCCCAGAAAATTACCAAACGCCACACCGAATGCACACTTAAGAAGGTTCAACCTCATCCGATATTTTCATAAGATTTGAAAGGTGTCGTTCAAGTGGGCTATATGATCATCTGCTTTTAGGCTCTTGACAAGCATGTCATCCACGTAGACCTCCATTGTCTTACCAAGGAAACCTGAAAACATTTTATTAACAAGTCTTTAGTAGGTGGCTCCAGCATTTTTTAGCCCGGGGGCATCATTTTATAGCAATACAAGCCTCTATCTGTGATAAAAGAAGTGATCTATTCATTTACGGTGTACATGGGAATCTGATTATAGCCAGAATAGGCTTCCATGAAGCTAAGTAGCTCATATCCGACGGTGGAACCCACCAATTAATCTATCCTGGGAAGGTGAAAGCTGTCTTTGGGGCAAACCTTGTTAAAATCGAAAAAATCGATGCACGCCCTTCACTTTCCATTATGATTTTTTTACCAAGACAGGGTTGGAAACCCACTTTAGGTATAGGGCCTCCCTGATGAAGCTATTCTTAATCAACTTTTGCACTTCTTCCTTTAGGGCCTCATATCGCTCCGGATTAAAGGCCCTCCTCTTCTGTCTATACAGGGCACCCTTAGGATCAATCTTCAAATGGTAGCAGTTGACCTTAGGGTCAATGCCTACCTTATCATCTTGCCTCCAAGCAAAGATATCCAAGTTCTTACTAAGGAAGTCCTTAAACCTTTCTTTGATATCTGGCAACAGGCTTCTTTCTACCTCCAACAACTTGGTGGGATCCTAGGGGTCCACCGGGAAGCTCACTAGCTCCTCTAGCGGGGCTACTTGGGGCTCAGATTCGAACGTGAGGATCTATCTCATCATGCATAGACGCTTCCACGGGTACGTCCACCATATCCACATCAACTATTACCATTTTGACACCCCTGGGCTCTACCTTTTTGACGGAGTTCAAGTAGCATTCTCGGGCTCCCCTTTGGTCGCTCTTCACCGTTGCCACTCCATGATTGATCGGGAATGTTCGTACAATTCCGCAAATGTACGGATCGTGACAAGTAATAAAATGAATTTATTAAATTCGAGTATCGTCCTTTAGAGACTACTATCTGCTATAAAGTTTTAAAATAACTTAACTTCAATTTAAATTAAATTAACATAGTAACTAATGATCAAATCGAATTTTATTTTCTATACGGAATTCTGATAAATAGAATAACAAACTATTAATTAAAAATAACAAACTCAAATTAAAACTGTAGAAAAGATTATGTAATTGGATATTTAGGATTTCTGATTTCACTTAAATTATTTATCATACATTTAATTCCAATTTATTCACTCATTTTTCATACGTGCCAACGATCGAATTAACATGTTGTATTTAGTGATCTCTTTCGGGCAATACTAATCATATTCATATGCCCAAACTTATTATATCTATATATAAATTCACACACATATGAACGCACTTATCTATAGGAATTCAACATGATCGCATAGCCTATAATTATCTCTCGCTCTCTTATACTGTCTATGTTAATTATGGCACGTTATATCTATATATAAATTCACACACATATAAACGTGTTTATCTTTAGGATTCAACAAAGATCGCATAACTTATAATTATCTCACGATCTCTTATAATGTCTATATTAATTATTGCACAATCTAGAATTATATATCACATATCGGTCTCAATATTATCTCTAAATCAATTAGTTGTTGCGCAAACAATTAAAGTATTAAACACAATGAATAATTAACAAGTATCAAAATGGCATGAAAATTTTAAAATTAAATATATAATAAAAGACTTAAACTACATCATCAATCATAATAATAAAAATATTTAG
>CAIGRP010091885.1:0-10218 GCA_903798385.1 Fraxinus cuspidata | reverse complement strand
ACACATTTTCATTGTTGGTGGTTGTGGAAGGTGCAACGGTGTGTTGGTGGTTGGTGGATTCTAATGGCTGCACGGACGGGACGGGGCGGGGGGTGGGGTGGGGTAGTTTTTTTTTGTTTTTTTTGTTTTTTTAATTTTTGATTTAATAGAGGAAATGTATTAAGTCCAACATGCCCTTATCTTAGTTGGAGAAAATTATTAGATTTTTAATTTCTGAGTCAAATGACGGTTTTTAGGGTCAAACTAACGAAAACCGTTATTTTGGACTTGTGTTGTGAGTTTTTAAAAGGTTTGGTATCGTGGGTGATACAAATGAAAGGTTTGGACAAAATCTACAACTAACTGAAAAGGTTCGTACCTCGACTGCAATTTTCCCTAATTTATATGTCAGCTCATGATTTTTTTAAAAAATATTATGGGTAGAGTTGAACTCCTATAAAAATCAATGGTGAAAGAGGCTTAGGCTTAAGAAGCATGAGCAATGTCAACATTTTCTCAATGACACGTATGAGAGAAAATCATCTCTAGTAAAATGCTTTTAAGCAAGTAAGCGAGGAAAGTAGACTAATAATGTTCACATGTGGGCCTAATTTTAGGTTCGAGTTCAGTTCTAGTAATTACGTGAAGTATGATGGATAGTTTTTATATAGTAGATACTCGAATCGTTCCATTCGACACTCGAGCAAAAGCCTACATTTTAACTGTCGATACTAAATTGTTTACTTTTAATAGAAAAGACATCATGTAAATTAAAAGACACCTTATTACCTTGCCGAGTTTATAAGATGTAAACATCTATGAAGTCTATAAATTTAGCCCATATTTGAGTTCATCAATTAAAGTTCAATTTTTTTTCCAATTTAGTTTTAATCACTCATTCTCGTAATAAAATATTTTTGCACCTAAATTCAACTTTTATTTTCTAATTTTTAACCACCTATTCTAAAAACCATTTTTTAAGAAAATCTGTTCTGAAAAAAAGGGACTTAATTTGTAATGATTTTTGAGGATAATTTAAAATATTTAGTCGAAATCCCTATAAGAACTTTTTGGACCTTGACAAATGGCCTAAAAGTTTTATACGTCGCCGTTTCCTACAAACGCAACGTTTAAAACCCAACGGCTAGTTTCAACTGACCGTTTTAGGACACCATAATTCAAACTCTTACATCAAAGCCTCTCGCCATCAGGAAAGGGAAAACCCTTCTCGCTTCAACTATAAAATCAAAGAAATAAAAAATCACGAAAGAAAAGCAGAAAATTATAAATCTTTCTTCGATCCAGATTTTGATTCAGAGTGGGAAAAAAAAACTGGGTCAAAGAAAATGGTTTACACATATACACCCACATACTACACATCACTGCACGACTCCATATCCTCTCTGTGCAAGAGCATCCTTCCATTTTCCTTCAAGAAAAGGCGGCTTCCAGCAATTGCTGCAGCCGAGCAGCAGCTCTCGAAGCAGCAGTCCGATAATCTGAAATGGCAGCAAGATTCATTCCACCAAATACTTAATCTAATGGGCCTATGTAAAGAGGGCATTCTGGCTGAAACTGAGGTCTCTGCTTTCAGAACACATCTTCTGGAGACTCTAATAGCTTCGCCTATTGATCACGAGCCAACCGTGATTTTAAGGGATAAACTGATCTTTTTGCAGGTGAGTTTTGGTATTGATTTGACATTTTTGGTGTATCCCTTTATTGAGTTCTTACAGGGAATCTAATTTTGATTTTCGTTTTCCCTCATAAAGTAATTTTTCAAGATTAATTTAGTGGCTTTTCAGTTCAGCTGTAAAGTATTCAATGGTGTTATGGATATATATTAACTGCGTGGCTGAAGTTATGACATGAACTGGATTTAATTCATTCCTTTGTGATTGAAGCTCCCCTATTTAACTTTTCACCAAGAATTCAAATTTTTGTGGGTGATTTGATGAAAATGTTTGAAATTTACAGTGAATCATATAAACAAATGCTAGAAATATTTGTTCCTCTTAGTCCTGTTTGGTAAAGCTATTATTCCAAATATGACGTAAGTATGACATTTAAGAGTACTCTTTTAATTTTTTAGACGTACTGCTTCAGTCTAATCTTATGTTTGTGCGAATATCAAAATTAAAGGCAATGACGTGGGATTTTATCTTGTAGGAGCTGTTCTATGCCAAATGCATTTCAGAGGATGAGTACCATGCATCGAAACGGCCATTGTTACTGAGATTAGCAGTTCAAGGAGCCGAGATTAAAGCACAAGATGTCATAGTGGGGGCACAGAAAGAGACTTCAAATGTAGACTGGTCGGTTATCGATTTGAAGGATGAGAAATGCATGGTTAGTCAAGAGGGCTTAATGTTGAAGAAAAAATCGAATCCAGGTTCAACAATAAAGCAAATTAAAGGAGCTGCATCTGTATTTGGCTTTGTATCACCCATTAAAAATGGCAAGTTGAAGGAAGAAAAGGATCATAACAATTTGATGCCATTACCAATTGATCAAAATGTAAGCACCTCAAGCTTTATAAGGAATGAAGTTGGACTTTCTACTGAAAATCCTTTCTGGAATAGTAATTTCACTGAGAAAGAGAGTGAAACAAAGTCCATTCTCATGGCAGAGGTCTTGCCAGCAGATTCTGTTAATAGTGACAAGCGAAGCAGTGGCGACAAACCCAAAAAGAAACCGTTCAAGACCATGTTTCAGAGAGAGGGAAAGGCGAATGATGGTAATGATCATTGTGGTCCTGAACATGAGGAAAAAGAAAAGATGAAATCAGGCAAGAAGCAATGGGGATTTGATGGATTCAAGAAATGGAAGAAAAATGATTCTGAGGATGAAACAGCTCCATTGTCCCTCAGTGAAAAGTCAGATGGTGAAAGTTACACTGGTATGCTCGTCATGAACCCAGCCGCAGAGGGACCAGACATCAAGCAAATTAAGAGGAAATTGCATACTGATGGTGCACCTACAGATTTCTTTGTCGATAAGGTATAGTAGTATCTCACATCACTATTGGCATGTTTGATATGCTGGATGGGGGTGTGGGGGGTGGGGGTGGGGGGTATTTACTGGATTGGACTGAGAAAGAAAAAAAAAATTAAATATTGTTTGTTATCACGTGCACAATATTGTTTAATAATTTGTACCAAAGGTTCTCTATATTTTTATCTTGAAAAGAAAATTGTTGAATTTTGTTTTTGGAGCTTGAAACTGATCTATTTGCTGCTTCTAATCTTCATGAAAATTGTAGGTTTTAGGAGAGAATATAAAGAAGGAGCTGTCACGAATCCAAACAGAACTCGGTGCAAAAAATCAAAATTTTCATTTATCGTAAGTGTTTCTTTTCTTTCAGATACCTTTTGGAATTTTCATATATAGGTTTCATAGCTAATTAGTTTGAAGTTGTATATGCTGTTCAAGCTATTTACATATATATTAACCATTACTTGATGTCTCGACAGAGATGATCAACTTGAAGCAATCTCAACTAGGCTTCCAGTTGATAAGGCTGACCTGAAAAAGTTCTTCCCCAAGTAACTTTTCTTCATTTCTTGATTCAAATAATTGCTGTTGAGCCGATGAACTTGTGAATTTGAAAAAAAATAATAGTTCTGTTTTAAGTTGTTGCAGAAAGTCTATACTTGTGTTTCTGTTATTTGCACTAAAATCTTTCTTTAAATTTCAGATCATGGTGTGATCGATATGGTGATGTCGTATTGGATGTGGTCAGAAAAGAATTCAAAGAGCATGTTGGAGAGATGGGAAATTCCCGTGTAGTAGCCAAGGAGAAGAACAACTCAAAAAGATGGACCACATTTGATGATGACGATGAAAATTGTCATCCAAATCTCTTTGCTCCTCAGGAGCAAGCAACTTACTCGTCTTCAAAGATGACTCGTGCATCTATTAATACTAGTAGTAGTATCGACAAGGGCTTTAAGTATAATCCTTTCTTCAATGTTTAGGATAGTTGTAGAATACATCGACTCTGGACTTAGTCGAAGGAATTAGGTCTGAATTCTTCTCAAGCTCTGGAAGCATGGTTCTTCTATGCCTATGTGACTGTCAGATTAAAATATGGAGTGGAGTGTGTTCTTTAGAGTGATTCTACTATGAACTTGCGATTCTTTTCCGCTGAATTTCCTGGAACAATTTGTTCTTTCCTTTCAATCAGAATGCTGGGAAGTTTTCCAGCTTACAAATTGTTTTTTCGAGCCTTCTCTCTCATAACATTGAATGCAAAACTAAAAATGGAGTCTTTGGTTTGGTCAAAACCTCAGCGAGCATGCACAAACTTCAAGCATTTATGGAGCGTGGACGACATGACCCCTGCTGTATGAGCCATGGTCTTCCTATCAACATATTCAAAGAAGACTCGAAGTCGTAGATACGGAATGGAACTTCATGCACAGCAGGCCCTATTTTCAGTTAGGGAATATTAAAGGAAAATGCTTGTCAAAGAGTAGGAAGGGTTTAGGTTTCAAAGTACATTTATAAATTGTGCATGTGCAGGACCTTTAATGAGGATATGAATCTTTGTCTGCATGTGAAGAGGTGTATTGAAGATAAAATTAAAAAAAAATAAGTTGTCCTCCCTTTTAGACTTGATGTAAACCATTGAAATTCTGGAGTAACCAAAGAACAAACTTATTTTATTTTAATTTCATTTTTGTAATACGTACCTTTTGATCCATATGGTTGAATATATTTTTTCTTATAGTTGTAGTATGATGATTTTTTACATCAAGTTTAGCTCAGTGGACACTGGATAGTATGCGCAACTGATTTTATTAGTTCAGAATTGTCGTCCATATTCAAGATTTTGTTTCCTCATCAGATCACTTTAGTTTCTAGCCTTCTGGGTATATAATTTGAAGTTTTAACGTTTTGGTTCATATCATTTTTAGTACTGCTGAAATAATCCGCAGGTTAGGTCTTCGCCGTTTCACTCTTTGTGATAAAGGATTGTATTCATTTTGGCTTTCTCCTGATTCTTGTCAGTGTATGTGTGGAAGGAACAATGGTTATTCGTATTCAAATAAATTAAAGATCGCCATTGTTGTCCAGACAGGCTATCATTTAGCAGTAATTTTTACTTTTTATTTTATTTTCTATTAGGTGCTTATTCCAAGAATGCCTAGTAAAAAAAAAGCGTTGCCTCTTTGAGCGAAGAGAGAAGGGCTTTGCATAGACACTCTTGAGCCACATTTTCGTCACCCCTAGGCTTTGAGCTTATAGTACTTTCTTTGAGGAATATGACTGTGGTGTGTTGCTGTGAGGCAATGAAGATCTAGAACTGATAAATGAAGAGAACTGATAAATTTTGTTAGTTCCTCATCGTGGTTGGTTGAGTATACCAAATGTCACAAAAAGTAACAAGCCTTGGTTTCCCATTAGAATGCCACAAAAGTCAAAAAATTATGTTCATGTGAAAGCTCTAACGTTCTTTCTAGAATGACAGAATCGAAGTATGGTATTGAACTAGTGTACTCAAAAGCGATAATAAGTAAGAGCTCTCAAAAAACAAAATCAAATCCATTCCTACACGAATGTGTAGTGTGGCTGGTTTCATAATCTTGGCAACCGTCTTTTACTATCACGAAAAGAAGAATGCACAGAATAACCTAGTCGTCATGCATTGTGAGTATGAAAAAGAGACCAGAATTTACGTGTCAAATGTGCTTCTGTATTTTACAACAACAGTATAGCCTCATGCTTTATTTTGTGCCAGCTCATTCACTTGACAACAAAATCGAGCTTTACGAAAGGAAAAACGTATTCTTATCGTATGACATATTTACAGGTTATGACAATATCCAATTATCATCATCATCATCATCATCATCATTATCATAAGAATTACTGTAGATGGTGCTGATTTTGGCCATCCCAGGGAAAAAATACCTCTAACCTTGAAGTAGAAAGTTTATGTTCTGAAGAACCTCTGCAGAAATGCACCTTCGAACTCTGGGTCTCTGCACCACGACAGGAGGTGGTGGCTCAGAGTGAAAACAAACCATCACAACTGTCAAATTGTCCATAGCCCCTCGTTTTTTGGCTTCATTCACAATATCTTGGCAGCATAATTTCACATTATTGTGTTCTTGGAGTCTCCTCCTAGCGAAGTCCACTGCATTTTGGCTTCTAAAAACGTCCCATATTCCATCACTGCCTATTATCAAGAACTCGTCTTCTTTCATTATGGTCATCAACTTAAGTTCTGGCTCAGCAATTAATGGTCCGCCGTTTTCCCCCTCCTTCAGTCCTTTAATATGCCAGTTACCTAATGCCCGAGTCACACCTAACTGCCCGTTCAAATAGTCTTCGTCAATGAATCCTCCAAGTGATTCGATCCGTGCCCTTTCGTGAATACAACAAGGCTTGTGATCCTTTGACATTTCTATAGCCTCTCCACAGCGAGACAATACAGCCCTACAATCTCCCGCATTTGCTACAAGTAATGATCTGTTCAAAATTACACCACGTTAGGTACAAGAAATAATTGAACGTTCAACCTCGAGCTATAGATATCAACATTTTCAGCAAATGCAATATATAAGAAGGATTGACGTGACCAACTATAATGCTCAACATTTTTAGTTCAACGCACACCTAGAAGCTGCTAGCATATAAAAGATGTTACCTCCCAAATATCATAGCAGTGAGAGCAGTTGTGCCAGAGGACAGATTAGACTCAGTCGAGCAAAATCTTGCAAAGGCAGTGTCTGTCTCCACAAAAGATCTTGTGACCACTTTCTCAAGTTCCAATGGAAAATCAGCATCCTCAAAAATGATTCTTGGTAAGTGGTCGCGTACAAATTGGGCTGCACCTTTTCCCCCATGACCATCAAACACCTGCCACATGAACAAACAGCAAAGACATCAGAGACTGAACAAAATGGCTAAAAGTTCTTTCTTTTAGTTATTCGCAACAAAATGACATCAGAATATTTTAGGAAATACTTAATAATCATTTAGTTGTGAATTGGCCAAAAGACTAATGTCAAAAATAAGGTTGAAGAACTTACACCATAGAAGGAGACAGCCTCCTCGCCATGTATACTGTTACCAAAATTCATAGCTAAGTCTGGAATACAAATGTGCGTGTCTTCCATGTCCAACCGCCCTCCAATATCGGACCACTCCCCAGACCGAAGGGTGGGAAGGAAGTTATTCAACACAATGTGTCTCCTGTTTGTAATGGCTACATCTTCACTGATGCTTTCCAGCTGGAGAGAAAAGCAGATAAAAGTTAACAGTTAGAGAAAGAGCTCTTATTCATGAAACAAAATGGGGGCGGTCTGGTGACAAATTTAACTTACCACAAATCAATATCCTCTTCTATAAAAGAAGATACTATTAGCGAAGAAGAACAAGCTATGATTATCTTATAGTGTACAAGAATAGTGCTAAAGCAGAGGAAAAGGAAAATTGACAAATATCGAAAACTATTCAAAGTCAATAGATATAACACTGGCGAGCACAATAATCAAGAGATAGGCGTTTCCTTAATATTTTATTTGCCCCCATCGAATCAGTGGTGTTCTGGATATTCAAATATGCCTTTAGAATACAATGGAACGCCATTATTTCTAGTGTGCACCGAACAAAACAACTTGAACACCACAGATAAAAGGCTGATAATTTGATATGGGTGTGCTGTCACTGCAGATTTATAGTCTCTCTTATAATTTTGAAAAACGGAACTGTGTTTATATGCATAATCTGAAAATTTGAGAAGGAGAAAAGATGAGTAGAATAATTTCTTCTATTGGAATCCATAGATATGGGTTGAAACAGAGTCTATATATAAATTTAATTGCACTTGGATTACATCTCTTCACCGTGCCTCTTCTATTTAAATTGGATTCATATCCACGAGTACGTAGTGCACCACTAGCGGCTCTACATCCTCACTACCTACACCGTGTGTGCACACCCCAACACTCCATAAGATAGACACTATTAAAATGAACTTTTTTCCACCCACTTAAAACTGCATATGTGCCACTCTTTACTTTGTAGGCTTTTAAGCTTCCACATAACTTTTTACTCTTTTGATAGTTCTACAAATCAAGATCAAATCTCTAGATGCCCTTTCACCCCTGCTAATATATTGTGGTTTGGCATCTACAGATGAGTTTTTTAAAGAAAAAAGCATTTTTCCTCCAACTCCATTGGAAAATATATTTAGATTTGAGCTCTTTTGAAAGAAAATAGCAAAAACTCAAAAGTCCCAAACATCTAAGCATTTACAGATGAGTTTCTCAAAGGAAAAAAAAAACATTTTTCCTCTAACTCCAATGGAAAATATATTTAGATTTGAGCTCTTTTAAAAGAAAACAGCAAAAACTCAAAAGTCGCAAACATCTAGGCTAAGCCCTTCAACCTTCTAAGCTAGGAATATTGAACTTCAATTGCATGTTTAGCGGGGAGGATTGGATAATATTGGATGGCACCAAGAACAAAAATAAGCTAAAAATCTTGTTTACGATATATCACCTAGAACAACCTTTTTATCACAAACAGCGAAACTACAGAGACCATTAAGCTATGAATAATCTGAGCAAAATTACACTAACCTAAACATTAATCAACCCTTCAAATTATATACCTGGAAGCTAAATTAATCAGATGAGGAAACAAAATCTTCACTGGTGAAGGAAAATTCAGAGCTAATCAAATAAAGGCAAACCCTAACAGAATTCAACACATTACACCACAGCCTTACAAAAGAAAACATGATTTTAAACAAATATCCCAAGGAATTGAAGAGAAAAAGGGATTATTTTCCACTTACTGGAACTGAAATTTTCACAGAAACATTCTCAAAAGCCGATGAACTCTTGTCCCAATTCTCATTCTGGGCGGTGGCGAAATCAGCTTGAGAATGCAAAGACGAAGTCTTTATACTTAATTCATCATCATTTTTGGGATTTTCCATTCCCCCCGTCTCTTGCTCTGCACCTTGAACGCACATTTTCCCTTTATTTTGGGTCAACAAATGTACAGTTTCTCTCTTCCTCTTCACTTTCTGTGCAACTTGCCGGAATATACAGCAAAACTATTTACCACTAATATTCACTATTTATATTGGGAAAAGAACATTCTGGGTATATGTTTTTTGTGGCTATAAAGTATAGATGTATACCGTATACCCATATTGTAGCTTCTGCTATATGTGACTGTGTGGTCTATACATACATAAAAATTGTATATAATATTTGTATTTCTACGAGTGGGTTAGATGAAAGATCCTTTTTATGCTTGTGAAAAGCATGGCTGGAACTGTGAGATGTGTCGTACTTTTCTTTGTTGTGAAGTTAGGTGGACAATATTTACTTTCTGGGTTTTTTTCTAACAAAACCCAATTCACCTAAATTGCCTAACCAGTAACTATGTCCATGAAGAAGCCGTAAAATGAATCTCATTATCTAAAAGTTTATATTATTAGAGAACAAAGTTATCTTTGGATAATAGACAGCGATGGAATGTGGAATGTTTAACAACAAATTACATTTTATTTTGTTAGCATCGATATGCGTAAATTAATTAGTAGACATCCTAATTAAGTCTCTGTTTGGTTCTGCTAAAAACAGGATTAAAATTCAATTTAAAGTAAACAATAAAGTTTTAAATTCATATTTTATGAGATTCACAACTTTTTAACCACAAATTTTATTAATTTTTTATGAATATCTACTAAAAAATTGATTTTTTTATATAAATCAAACTTGAGCTAAATATGAGTGGCAATTCACGTTAAAGGTGATATAATTTTGTGCGGTCAAAACTATAAGTTGTTAATGACATTGACAAATTATCTTGAGCGGTATTATTTTGATTTACCATGTGATTGTTATTTTATGTTGGTTACTTGTTGGTGTCAATGTTTTGTGTGGTTGAGTTGTACAAGTCATTCAAGAAATAGAAATGGGTGAGGGAGAAAGATTCAAGAAAAAATAATGGATTGCTTTTTGATAACAATTCAGGCCACAAGACAATTGAATCAAGTCAAGGTAGATATTTTGGGTGGGGGTCAAAAGACTTTTATTCTATGTCACTCTTTATTTATATACTAATTGATGAATATAGGTCTTTCTTTATTCAGTAAACTATCACTAAACTCACATAAGAAAGAGGAATTTCTATGAAAAATTAAACCGGACCGAGCAAGGCATAACTAGCGGTGCAAGATTTGAACTTAGGCCCTGTTTGATAGCATTC
>CAIGRP010091881.1:0-13385 GCA_903798385.1 Fraxinus cuspidata | reverse complement strand
AACCAAGTGTGTCTAGGTATTGACACTAAAATTACCTCAAAACAAACCAAAGTGAGAAGTGTACTTTTCTTTACACTCCAGCGTGGAATTTAGTACAATCTCTTTATATATCCCAGATTTTCACAAAAGTTACAGCAAAATTTATTTCACTATTTTTTTTAATCGAATCGGATACAACTTTATTATTCTTTATTACTTGTCCTTAAAGGTACCTACCAAGTAAGTAATATCACTCCTTTCTTGCTTCAACCTTTATTCTTCTTGCACATAGTATGAAATGAGCTCATTTAGAGTCCACTTCTCATTTTGACAGTTATAACTGACTTTGAATTACTTATATTGTGCAGAAAGTGAAATCAAAACCAAATGCACGAACAAATCATCAAATAGCTCAAACTTTNAGTATGAAATGAGCTCATTTAGAGTCCACTTCTCATTTTGACAGTTATAACTGACTTTGAATTACTTATATTGTGCAGAAAGTGAAATCAAAACCAAATGCACGAACAAATCATCAAATAGATCAAACTTTAGTGCCTTTAATTTTGAAACAATATGAGACATCACCATGGTGTACACCTGAATATTTCATTTACCTTTATACCTTAGTGAAACTGAGTTCGCCAAAAATGTACTAGTTTCAACCTTATCACTCTTTGCAAAGCGTTATTCAATTTTATCAAGAAATTCCTTGGCAGTAGTTACCTTATTGGACAGAGCGTCCCTGAATGATCCTAGAATACCACGCTTCATGATCATAAGACTCATGCGGTTTGAATGATCCTGCTTATCAAAGTCCCTTTTTTATCAGCGAAACTTTTATCCGTAAGTGTAGCGGGTTGTTCAGTCCTGACTCAAGGTCTAAGTCCATGCAGCCAAGAACGTTCTCAACGTTCTCTTTCCAGTCCTTAAACTTTGGTTCTAGCACATAAATTGAATTGATGTTAGCAGATATTACAAAAGATGATGGATTAACTGAATAGAGAACTTAAAGTTAATTAACATGTTAATATAGGAATCCGTATTAAACAATTAATTAATTCAAATAATGGAAAACCTCATCACAAAAGACCGAGCACAACATTAATATTTAGTATTTGGACAAAAATACCAACTTGTAAGTAGTACTCTTAGTATAGTAATCAAATTTTGACAATAAACTATGTCAAACAATAAACATATCTTTGGACCGATTTATTGTTCACATAAAACAAAATGTTATAATTGTCACATATTTATTACCATAAGTATGTAAATAACTCGACCAAATATTAACATTCATTTAGGCTTGTCAGTACCCGCATGAATTATGTACAATCACCTTTCTAACCAAATAAATTAATCTAAGCAAGAGAGATCACTTTGGTAACATGTTGCTTTAATTAATTTATTTAGAAAAATTAGTAATTCCAAAGAAATCTTAAATACCAAAATTTGAATTAATTGTTAATCATTAATTCTTTTATTTTATTAAGAAACTTCAGGGGCCTAGGGTTAATAATTCAGGATTTTAGGGATCCAGAAATTAATTACCCAGAACTTTAGGGGTCAATAATTAATTATTGAAAAATTTAGGAGTCAAGAAATTAATTATTCAAAACTTTAGGGACCAATTTAAACCAATTATGAATTTTTAAGGGCTTAATTACAAAATTCAGAACTTTAATGGCCCAAATTAATTAATTGTCAAACTATAGGGACTGAATTATTAAACTCGAAACTTTAAACGCCCAACAAGATGAAAATGGACTGAATTACAAAAGTTTTAAACTTAAAGGACTGAAACTTTAAATATCAAACCCTAATTTTATATTGCAACCAATGACCTCAAAATTTCACCACAGGCCCCGCCCCCAAAATTTACCCAAACCTTAAAAAAATTGTTTTGAAACCTAATCGACGTAGCGTCGACTGCTGCTCCCGCTGCTGAAAAGAAAAATGCAGCAGCGCCGACTGCTGCTACCATATATCCAGCGGCGGTGTCGTCGTCCCCCCAAACCTATTTTTTTCATAAATTGAAATTCTTGATCCTCATGTAGGAAAAAATTTTCAAATTTAACAAAAAATAAATCCGAATTTGCTAAATTGGAAAATCATGAAATTATATAAGAACGAAATTAAAATCTCGATTCACAATGATTCAACATGAATTGGCTCTGATAACACTTGTTAAAATTTTTTTATGAAACTTAAACTTTATAAACTTGCCAAGATNGAAACTTAAATTTTATAAACTTGCCAAGATCTTTATGTCAAATCAACAAAAAACTTAATTAATGCGGAACATATCTTGATCAATTGATTTGTAACTTGAATAATGCATCTTTAATCTTGATATTTTGTTCTTTAATTTAATTGCTCCAAATCTTCTTCTTGATTCTTGATTGTGGGTTTATGGATCTTCCTCTTCAATATGTTTTATCTTGTATTCTTGTATTGATAAGATGATACAAAAAATGAGAAATTCATATATGAATTGGGAACAATAACCTCACATATAGTTTCAATATGTATTTGACACATCGTCAAATACAAATCCTAATAGATCCAGTCTCTATACATATAATCTCGCATACACTTTATTTAGATGCTCAAAGTCCAATTACTTAATTTTTTATTAAATCATTTTAATTTTGGGCTTAACTTTAAGATAGCATTTATATACAATTAATTACATATGTCGGCTCACATGACAAATTAAATAATTTCTCAACTATATATACTTTCTTAATTATATAAAATGTGTAAAACTACTTAATGGCATGCCTTAAACATAAAGCATCCGAGTATAATATCGAGATTTTAGACTATCCGAACACATAGTTTGTGCTCCCAAACTAATTATTAAAGCATGCAATGAAATATAACTAATTGGATTGCTGTTTTCTAGCTAATAAATACGTTTCTGATTTCAAGGACTTCAAACCCTGATTTCATGCCAATCTAATAAATAAACAATGTGTGTGTCTATAGTTCTGTTTCTGTCAAATAGTTAGTCAAACTCTTGCAGACATATATATTGAGACTGATAATACATACATAATATACATATTCTTTTTAACTCTCTCTCTTTATCTCTGTGGTGCAAATTAAAATGCCAATATCAGATACAAGGTCGCCGGTGCCGCTTCTATACCGGCGGCATTCGAGCGGCGATATACGAAACTTAGCCTCAATTTCCAGCAGTATCTTGCCAGCTTTTGGCACAGTTGTGGGTGAAGGATCAATAAATTTGAAAAAATTTGTGATTGCACCCTATGATCGAAGATACAGGTCAGTTTATATTCAATTTCCACATCTATTTTTAATTAAGACACAGAATCTGATGAATCTCTATTCTTCATTTTCCCTCCTTTCCCTTTCCACCAACCGCCAACCACCACCACCGCCTCCGCCTCCGCCGATCCGGCTATTTCTCTCTCTCTTTTCATCAATAATCTTTAGTCCTTTAGTTTCTTAAATTTGTCTCTTCATCTTTGCATGGTATAATCTCATTATTTCTCCGTTAATTATCATTATTTTTTTATATTTGACATTTTTTGATACACTGAATTAGGCGAAAATAACTCACTTTTTGAATTGATTTTGTATACTTCTTTTCTCATGGTCGGTGACACCCCACTGACATGATATTTTTCTTTTGTAACAATAATTTCTTGTGATAGGTAAAGAATTACAATGGAAAATAAAAATTATTTGCCAACCACGCTCCCTAGGCTTGGACCGCTTGGTTGAGCCAATTTTTTTGACTTTAATGGTAGAAAATTCAATTTTGAATTGCAATTTTACCTTCTATCTATTGTAGACCATAGTGGTCTATGAAAGCTTCTTTTTTTTAATTGGACCACTAGCCTAAGAAACATGTTAAAGATGAAGAATAATTATTGATACTTTTAAACTGTGTACTTATTTGACTAACCAAACAAGTATTAGGTGGTATCTGGCCCAATAAAAGATGAGATCTGGGCCGGGCCCATCTCAATTGACCTCCTTAGATCACGTGCGCGTTACCAACTTTTGATCTAGAAAGTTGTAGGGAATTATTGTTGATTTTTGGGTAACAAAAACTTGGAAACTTTCTGAAAGAGGGACCACTTTTTCAACATGCAAATCTTCAAAATCTATCAATCAAATCATCTACGAATTCAAAGCCAAAACCTTTACTGTTCATGGCTAAAAGTAAATTACTATATAATTCGATTCGACTCGACTCAACTCCTCGGACAATAGACAAATATTTAACATCTATTTTTCCTTTGATGTCCAATTAAAAATACCGAACATGCCCAGAATGTTAATGAATTCAATTTGGATAATGTAAGTGAACATTGCAGGTGGTGGCAAGCATTTCTTGTGTTATTGGTGGTGTACTCAGCTTGGTCGTCCCCATTCGAGCTAGCATTTAGAGAAATGGGAACGGGTCCACTCATGCCTATTGATTTGGTGGTTGATGCCTTCTTTGGGGTTGATATTATTCTTACTTTTTTCGTCGCTTACTTGGACACATCAACTTATTTGCTAGTCGATGATCACAAGAAAATAGCTTTGAGGTATACATTTTCATTTTTTTTTTTAATAATAAAATTGGCTGATAAATGTAAAACAAATATTCGTTGGGAGAAGGCAAGATTGTAATTGGAATAGAAGGAAATTGTTTTTAAAAATGTCTTTACATGCATGGATTTTGTCTGTGGTTATGACTAATTGATGTTAATGAGGCATTTGATAAAGTGAGAGTACACCTTGGACTAGACAAAATCAACAAACATGAACGTGGGAAATGTTTATCTGTCGATTGGTTAATTCAGTCGAATATCACACATCAAACGTAAGTAACAAAGAAAATCCACTACTTCTATTTCAGGTATGTGTCGCATCTGTGGTTCCCAATGGACGTGGCCTCGACCCTTCCATTCCAATCCATATACAAAATTTTATCTGGGAAAAGGCGCCATGGGGATGTCTTTGGCTTCCTCAACATGTTCAGGCTTTGGCGACTCAGGCGTGTCAGTGAATTCTTTTCTAGGTACCATTTACGTGCCCACAACCTTTAACGTTTTCAAATAAAACTTTTCAATTATCAAGTATATTTTTTATATTGATGGCCTTTCACGAGTAAAGGTTTTTCCACGGAACGCACTACATCCATGCATTCTTTACGACAAAGAAAATCCCATTTTTTCCCATAAATTTTATCTCTCAACAGAATGTTCAATACCATTATATGTTTCTATATTAAAAGAGGAACCTAATTAACTCCTTTTCTTCCATCAGGCTAGAGAAAGACACCCGATTCAGCTACTTCTGGACAAGATACTGTAAACTGATATGTGTAAGTATCGTGTCCACAACTATGCTCACTTGGGCATAATAGTTACAACTACGAGTGCCCATTAAGCACGTACTAGTGAACATAACAATTTTATTATACTTCAATATCAACTATCTAATTTATGACTATCTTTCAGATAAATAGACTACTCATACTTGTTATCGTTTTATCACAGGTGACATTATTTGCTGTACACACAGCAGGCTGCTTCTACTTCTGGCTCGCGACTCATTATAATCAATCAGATGATACTTGGATTGGGTCCCAAGTTTCTGATTTTGAAGACAGAAGCTTCTGGCTAGGATATACCTATTCCATGTATTGGTCAATTGTAACCCTTACAACAACTGGCTATGGAGATTTGCATGCACATAACACGGGGGAGAAGATTTTCTCCATATTCTACATGCTTTTCAACATCGGCCTCACTGCCTATTTGATTGGGAACATGACC
This sequence comes from Fraxinus cuspidata, assembly GCA_903798385.1. Lineage (NCBI taxonomy): Eukaryota > Viridiplantae > Streptophyta > Magnoliopsida > Lamiales > Oleaceae > Fraxinus > Fraxinus cuspidata. The sequence continues at coordinate 7,599 of CAIGRP010091881.1, read as the reverse complement.
AATCTTATTGTCCACAGTTCTGTCCAAACATTTGCCATGGTAATCTTTTGCCATCACTTCCACAGTATAGAATCGTAGAGATTAGCTAAACAAGTTGAGAGTGCACAAGCATCAATGCATACCATATACAAGAATCTCTCACCGTTGGTTCCACATGATCATGAACTCATGCAATTATCACATCTATTCTACATCTACACACTTTTCCACTTGTAGTGTGTCTTGCTAATTTAACAATTCATATACCATCAAACCATGATATTTCCAGCAGAACTGATATTCTGCATTCAATAAGCTTAAGGTTTTTCTAGAATTCAACGATTTAAGACCAACAAAATCACTTTTCAGATTTATTTGGTACATGTATCTCAGAAATGTTTAAAGCAATATAATGCTATTTAATGGTGGTTTTGAAGAGGGATGCCATCCATGAGATCTTGCGATATGCAAGCAAGAATCGACTTCCGGAAGGCTTAAAGGAGCAAATGCTAGCACATGTGACACTTAAGTTTAAAACAGCAGAACTTCAGCAAGAGGAAGTTTTGCAAGATTTGCCAAAGGCAATCAGATCTGAGATCGCTCAGCATCTCTTCCGCACTACGGTAGAAAATGCCTACCTTTTCAAAGGAGTTTCTGAAGACTTTATTGTCCAGCTGGTAATGTTATTTTCCTCTCAGCATAATCATCTATGGTTATCATATAGTATGGACTGCCCTTTTGGCCTATCTTAATATTTATATTTCCTATTAAAATTGACAGCTAAGAGTAAGAATTTGTTATATATGAGATATCTAAGTGGTACTTACTTAGAAATTGAGAATATGGTGGCCTAATATTATAGAGATTTTGATATTTTGAAGTGAAATTCTTCACTTCTCTATCACAAATGTTTTACATATTTTTTTCTGAGACTTGATCTGTTCTTTACTTCCCCAGGTCCCAGAGATGAGAGCAGAATATTATCCCCCTAAAATGGATATTATCATACAAAATGAAATACCAACGGATTTCTACATTATAGTATCTGGAGCAGTGGTATAGACTATTCTCATCACATTTTCAATCTTCAAATTCTTGTATGCAAAGCTGACAAATCTAATTCTGCAGGATGTAATAACATACAAAAACGGAATGGAACAGGTAAGTTTCTCAATTGTTTATTTGGGTAAACAATATGCTTCTGTAGGTCATTTGTTTATTTAGCTTACCAAAAGGGAAGATATCAACAAGTAGCAATTGTAGAATTCAAGGCCGTGTAAAATCGAACTTCTAAAATTGACAATAGTATGAATAAAGCACATGTATAAGTTGTGCATTGTGATGCTCGGACTTGGGACTCCAAAAGGCATACCCATGTTGACACGCCACGACACGACACGACACAACACAACATTGGTATGGGTATGAAATATGGGTCGGATCCTTCAATTTTCAAACGGGGATGACAATTGTAATTAATTATGTCATTTCTAACTTTTATTTTAATTTTGTGTTTTTGTCTTGTCAATTTATACTATTTTTGGTGTTTTAGACTTTTAGTATATATATCTAGTTGGTTTTAAGTGACATGTTCTATCTTTTGACAATTTGCCACTTAATTATTATTTAATTTTTTACATATGAATTTATGGGAGAAAAATTGAAATGTGAGAGACGTACAGTGTCCGCAATTTAGACTCTTTTTAGACATGTCCTCATATCCTACATTTTAGAAAATAAAATATCTGACATTTAGATACGTATCCGTACATGATACCTGTACCCGAGTCCGAGCAACATAGGTTGTGCCAGATCCTCCAACCTAATATTCGTAGCACATTACAGTTCATATCATCTTAATGGGATAGCATGAGACAGTTGATGAAATTACGTGGTTAAAATCATGCTTGTTTGGTTTTAATCAAGAATTCCAAAATCTGTTGAGCAAATAAAGAAAAATTAACAGACTGATGGACTAAGCTTCGTGAACGATGTAGCTATCATCATGAGAATACCACATACATGTTTGGATCATGTGATAATGAAAAAGAAACATGTTGAAGTGCGTAATTAGTAAAAAGGAAACAGAATTTGGTGGTGACCTTGGAAATAGAAGTCTTTCTATTAAGAATTTAAACAAGAATCTCATTTCTCCAGGTTGTAGAGTAATATTCTTCTCAACTTTTCGTTTATCGTACGGGTACGATTGGATACGTACCCGTACTTGATGCCTGTATCTGAGTCAGTAAATGCTAAATCTAGAAGTGATTTCTTCCCCAATATAAAAAGTTAACTTGGAGTTTTTCCAGTTCCTGTCAAAATTAATGTCCCCAGATATGCTTGGAGAAATTGGGGTGATCTTCAATATCCCTCAACCTTTCACGGTAAGAACAAAGAGGCTTTCTCAGGTCATTCGGATTAGTCATAATCATTTCAAGCAACTGGTGCAACCGCTTAGTGAAGATGGGAAGATTGTTATCTCTAATTTTCTTCAGGTCAGAATTCTAAAATTTTGGAATTCATCAGTGAATTAAAGATCATTATTTGCCCTATTAGTAAGAATTATGCATGTTATACACTATTGGATAATCCTGTAATGGCATTGTTGGTCACTCAATGGATTCATCTTCTCTTTTTTAGAGCAGCATCCTCAAAATACCAAGTATTGAAGTATAGACTAACTGACATTTCCAATTCTCAGCATTTGAGGGGCCTGAAAAACGAGGAGCTAGAGGAGATACCATTTGTAGGAGAATATCTGGCTGACTTAAACATTGAGGTTTGTCAATTTTTTTTTCCCGTTTTGCACGAATCTAATAAAAAGTTCCAACCACTTTCCTTCTGTCGAAGTAATTATTAACGCTTGATGCAAAATCCAGTGAAATACTCTTCTAATGGTACGCATTAACCATTTGTTCATTTTCAGGTCACACAATCAACACATGAACCACAAAATTATGAGGGACTGAGCCAAGAATCCAATGGTAAGCTCTCAACTCAGTTGAAACAGTTATTTATTTGCATGCATAAAGTACACATTGCATTTTGAAAAGTTTACTGCTGATTAAAAACACAAATTACTTGGAAGATATAATAGAAATGTCGTGTCATTACATCTCAGTAGAAAAGGGAACTTTCAGTTGTCCTGCCAATGACTTGTAGAAGCTAAATAACTGATCAAGTGACTGGTTCGTCGTTACATATAGATAAAAAGAGCTATAATAGGACTGCAACTTTTGAATGAAGGGAGATTCATATTTTCCATCCACCTTTTACTCCCTTAAAACACCTTAAATGGTGTATGGGGAATGCCAACCTAGATATTGCCAGTTGACTACTTTTCTTCATCAGCCAGTTCAATCAAATGCCAAACCAAATGTTTTTAATGACAAATAGGTGACTTGCTCTCTATGTCCGAATCTTTAAGTTCATATGCATGCAATTTGAGGGCAAGGGCAATACAAAAGTGAATACTACAGAATCATGTGAATAGTAAGATAATTAGCAAAAATGTTCTATGGTGATACATTAACCAACTACAAAAGAAATTCTTCTTCAATCTTTTTTTTGCAGGAATCCCTACATCTTATGCATCAACAAATACACTTCCTGCAAGGGTGGTACTCCACGGGCATCATCCAGGTGACAAACAAGAAGAAGAAAGTAGGGGAAAACTAGCACTTCTACCTGATTCAATGGAAGACCTTCTGACACTAGCAGGTGAGCACCATCATAACATAGTATTCTAAGAAAATAGTCCACTCATGCGCATAGGGATCTGGAAATCCCAAAACTTAAACCTTTTCAACTCCGCTCTCCCTAAAAATCTAGAAAGCATCATTGATGAAGAACACAATGAAGATGAACAAGATTGAGAATGAAAGAGAAAGGGAAGAGGAGAGGAGAAGGAGAAGAAGAAGAAGAAAACGATAACCTAATTTGAGAAGGAAACAATAACCTAATTCTAGTCAACCTAGAAAACTATAATGAACTAATCTAATCAAAACAAGCATAATTTAAATCAAATTCAATTTGAAAATCCTATCTAAATCCTATATTTGTTAGTATCTTCATTCTCCATCAATCATAGTTGCATTATTCCTTTCCTATCCAAATATTTCTCTCACATTTTTAACTTGCATAATAAAGGAGTAGAAAGGTAGAAGAAAAGAATACCAGTATGATTTTTACCTATGTCTAACATATTTTTGGTGAGTGCAGAAAGGAAGTTGGGGAAAAGAGGAACCACAGTTCTCATGGCCGATGGCACCGTAGTGGAAGATTTAAGTGCTTTAAGAGACAATGATCACTTATACATATTTTGAGAACAGCCACCTTGAGAAAATGCTACTACATGAAATTAATATTTTCAACGAGTAGAGAGAGGAAGAAAGGAACAGGATGATGAACTGGATGATAAGTGTCAATCCACTGACTTGTACACATACACTAAAACACGAGCTTGAAATTAACGAGTCAAGTGAAGATTGTAGAGAAAAGGTAAATATTAGAGCTTCAGTTGAGATCTCTGTTAAGTATGTTTAGAACAGCAAAAGCAGCTTTCTGAAAATGCTCCTTCTCTTCTTCTAAGTTTTTCTTTCTTTGGAGAGCAGAGTCTCTGGACTTTTCTATATCTTCCAGTATTTCAGTAGAGTTCTGATCGATTTCCCTGTAAAGTTTGTACAAGATGAGGTAAGTTCTCAAATATAGTCAGGGGCAATTGTAAATTCTTTGTTGTTGTATAGGAAATATTTGATTAGTCTCCCAAGAATTTTACCAATAGCAAAGAAGAAAAGTAGAAAAAGATAGGGGAATATAGAATTTTACTGACAGCCATGCAATGTGGTGAAAAAAGGCAAAAATTTAAGAGCTAAAAGTTGAAAACCAGTGGCTTTGAAAAGATTACAATAGGTAAAATGTGAACTAAAACTTATATGATAGAACAATTTAGTCTTATGAAAACTAGAAGTATTTTGAAGAATGAGAGCATCAAAGGGATGGTAGTAGTGATGGTGAAAAAACCAACTGCTATGTGTTCATTAGAGCAGAGGCACTAAAATTTAGTAATTTAACATATTTTGGCTAAGATTGTTCAACAGATGAAAGCAAACATATATAATTTGGGTTAAAACTGTTATTTTGACACTTAGTCATTTTAAGCATGTTCTCCATTCCAACCTGCACCTGCTGAGAGAGATCTGCGTTCATGACATGACCAGCAATTCTTCCCAGTGGATACAGAATATATCGAAGAAGAAACCATGAACACTGAAAAGAATATGTTGACCAAATTTGAAGTACATTTCCATGAACAGCCTTGAGCAGCTACATAATTAGGGTATCCAGAAACAGGAGAGATTTCTTTCTTTCAGCATTAGAAAGTCAGTCATCTATAACACAACCAGAATATAATGCCAAGAAGTGTATTCTTGTGCAATGATGATCTCGTATAAATAAGCAAAGAATTCATTTGAAGCATATGACCTCTTTCTTGGTAGTATACCCACATACAGTTTCTCACTTTTTGCTTGTTTGAAGAACCTATCATGATTCTAAGAGATCAATTAGTGGCTTAAGGATTCAACTTCACCTAGATTCCAACTTTTGAAGCCTTTAAACAGAAAATCACACCAGTATCATAACAATGCATTCAATGTCCCTTAGAAGCTATCATCCTCGGGACAACCATATCCACAAAGTCAGCATGACAGCTTAGTGATATTATCTTCTCAACTGCTTTTAGAAATCATTTGCAATATGTAACAGCTCCATTACGGAGGAAAATGATCTACATATGCCAAAATCCATATAGTTAACTCTTACGTTAATCCTCTAGGTGGAAGAAAAAGAGAATTGACTGTGCTGTTTATACAATCAGAGTACAGAAATAAACCACTCTAATCATGCAATCATAATTTATACTCTGGAATTCCAAAACACTTGCTAAAACAAATAAAGACCTCTCAACTACTTTAGATCTGTGTTTGTCACGTGATTTCGGTGATTGTGGAATCGGAACTCCAACAAATTACGCTCGTATTTGCTTTGATTTCCTACAATTCTATTTTAAACTTGAATTCCGTGGGAACAAATCTTGACTTGCAAATACTAACTCCAACCCATCGCAAAATTCAAATAATTTAACTCAAATAGTTAATACTGTCATTAATTGTCAACATATTAACAACAAAATTCCAAACAATTAGAAATTAGCTTACCCTGCCTAAATTTCAAACTAACCACGCGACAAAATAAATACAACTTCAATTTTGATGGAGTAATTAGTTTTGTCACAAACGAAACTCAAAGTTAGTGCTGGCAACGGGACGGAAACTCAAAGTTAGTGTTGGCAACGGGGCGGATTCGGGTCCCCGCCCCACATTAGTCGGGGCGGGGCGGGTTCGGGGTGCGTTTCCCGCCCCGTTTAATTTATTTTTTTCCAGTTTTTTTTAAATATAATTTATTTATTTATTTTTATTATTATTCTTGGCGGGGCGGGGCACCCTCGCCTAGCGCCCGCCCCGCCCCGTGCCTCGAGACGGGGCACCCCATCCGACCTTGCCAACTCGTTCGGGGCGAATTTTTTTGCCCCATTCGGGGCGGGCCTGGCCAAATTGTCATCCCTACTCAAAGTTCATAACTCTAAGTTTCTTGCTGTATATGTATCAAACAGCATCTATCTCTACGTATCTATGGAAAATATTACAAGTCGAGCAAAAAGTGTGTACTATCTTTAAACTCGAATTTAAAACTATTTGCAATGTGCAGTCTACATTCAGGTAAAATATCTATGTATATACCATATAGATGAGTGTAGATGTCTTGGACTCAGTGTCCGAGTCACGAGAGAGTTGAGCATTGAATGGAGGTGGTGATGACATCATCGCGCGAGACTTCAAAGCCAAGAGTGATGAGAGATGAATTTGGGCGCGCCTTATTTAAGTGTCTATTGAATCTCGTAAAAATGAGAATAGAATTCTAGAAATAGTGATTGATGAGAGAATACGTGGTGGTAAAATGATGAAAAAATTTAAATTTGTATGTAATATTATTTTGTTTGGAGAATGAAGAAATAGAAAAAAATGAGAATGAAATTAAAATGGATGTCAAATAGGGGCTATATACTTGGTTTGGGTGGGGTTTTCTGTATACTACAAAAGTTTAGGGTACGTAGAAGTCATTGTTTGTCTACTATTATTTTTCCAACTTAAAAAAAAAAAAAAAGTCATTTACAACCATATATTCTCATAATGAAATATTTTAGTCGTAATTCTAAAATTTTTATACTTTTTAACCACACATTCCCTAAAAATTCAGAGCCGTTTGGTATATATTTTAGTTTTTATTTTTAGTTCATTCTTAGTTTTCCGTTTTTGAAGGTCTATTTTAACTTTTAAAATTACAAAAAATACACTTGATTTTTCATCTTGAAATATTATTTTTAAAAAGGGTAAATAGCACAAAACGTCCCTACCTTTCAATGTCATTGTGCAAAACGTCTCTACCTTTCATTTTTTGGCATTTTCACCCCTACCTTCCACATTTCATTGCGCAAAAGGTCCTTTTTATCCATTTTTTTCAATAAAAAACTATTTTACCATCATATTCAAATAAAACAAA
>CAIGRP010091862.1:0-14260 GCA_903798385.1 Fraxinus cuspidata | reverse complement strand
TTTTGAGTAATTATGTTAATAGTTATTGAAGTTTTTTTCTTATTGTGATAGTCGCTCAAATACTGTTACACTAATAGATACTCAGTAAAAAAAAAATTAACAGTAAATTGCATGGCACCATTAAGTGCCCCCCAGTCTCACAAAACAAAATTATTTATTACTCCTCCAAGTCAGCAAAATTGAAGGGTTAGAAATCGTGGATTAAACACGTTTAGATGAGAAAATGTAACGCAGCTTCAATTTTGCCCCATTTCTAGCTTAAATCATATAGTAAATCTGTGTTTTTAAACAATAATTTTTGTAAACTTTCCATAATAAATAACATCATTTAGTAACAAATGGGCATTTAATGGTGCCATGTAGAATTTAATATTAATTTTTATCAAGTGATCATTATTGTAACAGTTAGAAACTTGAGTATTGTTTACCGTAAGAAAATAACACATTTCTCGAGTCCCATTTTGGGTAAAAAAAAAGTTTTGGAATAGTAAATCTAGAGAATATTTGATTGAAAAATAATGAAAACTTTTAAATTTACATGTAATATTATTTTATTGGGTAATTAGCACATGATGTCCTTATCTTTCACTATTATTATGAAAATTGTCCATACGTTTTATTTTATTTTTTGGCATTTTCACCCTTATTTCCACTTTTCATTACTCAAAAAGTCATTTTCATCACTCAAAAAGTCATTTTAATCCATTATCTCAATTATTATTTGAGAATTGAAGAATACACCCTTCTATTTATATAAAACACAAAGAAAAAGCAAGAACTAATTACAATCATAGTTCCATTTTTTTTTTAAAGTGCGAGTGGGTCACAAATAAATTAGTAAAAAGGTAATTAGCACATAAAGTGGACTAATAAGTTCGAGTTGTCGCTCTCACGAAAAATAATTACTAAATCATACATAAGTTAAATTCAATTTTAATAGCACAACACACAATAAAATTTAGATTTTGAAAATAATGAAATTAACTAAAATCTCTACAGAAAGAGCAAAAAGAACAAATCTAGAAATTAGGGAAATTTTGGAAGATAAAAGAGTTAATATTCATGATTTTATTTAACCGTCACCTAAATAATTTATCAATAAGTACAATAACAAATTACTCAATTTCTATGTTAGACTCGATTTTCCTATTTTAACTAATTAACCATCTCAAGCGAAATTAGTTCTAATCAATTAGTTTAATCTACTATATCTTTATATCGATTAAAACATAATCGATGGTAATAAATCTTTGTGAAAATAGTTCAATAGATAACCTAGGGTAAGAGTATATATCTCCTATAAGAATTTAGGGTATTTGCTACTTGATTTAAAATGCAAAATAATCTCTACAAATCACTCAACGCAATCATTTATTGGCTAAATAAATGACAATTATTAAATACAATAATAAATGCACATGAAAATAAGTATTTTTATATTAAAGGCCAAATATTGAAATTCATAAAACTAGGTTAAGTTACATCAATCATCCCAACATTAAAAACTTAGTTCATTGTATATAAATGATAAATAGGAGAAAAATTAGAGAAATATATTACAAGTTAGAGAAAAATAGTGGATAAAATATGAGAAAAAAATATAGAACCCATTTTTGGTTGAAGACTTGAAATAAATATGGACTTGGTCTTGATTTCTCTCCAAAATCTCTCCACTTTTCTTGCCTTTTTTCCCCCACTCTCCTTGCTTCTTTTTCTCTTGAATGCTCTATAATAAAGGGAATAAGGAAAAATGGTTCCCCTAAAATGGCTGAAATTAGGTATTTAAATGACTTTAAAACGTGCCCAACAAAATTCCATAATATCCCCGAACTTGCAATAAATAAGAAAAATGGAGGGCAAAAAAACTATGCCCCGTGTAACAAGCACGTGCGTGTCGACTTCCACCTCACACGTCAGCCAGCCCATAGACATTATGCCTTCGGAATGGAGTCTCACGCGCACGTGTGGCCTAGCCCCACATGTGCAATTGGACAAATTGCACTCAAGTCCTTGGAATAATTATATGTTGATTCTTTCGGCTTTGATATTGTACAATTTTGGTCCTCACATTTCGGTTTTGCTTCAATTATATCCTTGATAAATTGCATTCAAGGTCCTTAAACTTTTGACTCTTCTACAGTTTGGTCTCCAAGTTCATATTTGTGTACACTTTTAATCATTTTTCTCTTCCTTTTACATTGTTCTCCTTCCATTGGGGGTTTTAAACTATAGAAACAATAACTACCTGACTGTGAGTAGAAATTCATTCATTTCATCAATATTAAACTTGTTTAGACCTCAATGAACATGTGAAAACTCACTTATTAAGAACAAAACATTGGATGGCCCTAAATAAGATTCCACATGTATGATTATCTCAGTCTCAATTACTAATATCTAATATTGGGTTTTTGAATTGGTCCTTCAACTTGAGGTCATTGTAAAATCTTATATAAGGATCGTCATAGTTTGATTGAGTTGGATGATGCCTTGTTTGGGATCGCAAATGCGATAGTATTCAAATGTGATGAAAAATATATGAAGGTTGGTGAATAATCAATAAATGATTTATTATTGTTAGATAGTAAGAGATTATACCTCTTTTATCCCTTAAGTTGATATAGAAATTCTTTAAACGAAGTGGAATTAATATTTGAGAAGCATTTCAAGTATAACTTGTTTTAGATCAACATAATAATGCAACCAATAATATAATCGAAATTGATATTGTTCAATATTTCATAATCAATTGAGATAAATTGATTAAGAGAACATATTTTCACGATAACTGAACATGGGTTGTCAAACAAAATGACATTTTATGTCACATATATTAATCTAACATGTTACTGTTGTAATTATTTTAATGATCATGCTAAGAATAAGAATCATACATTAATTTATGGTTCGAAATTCATACATGCGGAAGACATTATAATGTATGAATATTACCAACTAAATCTTTCTCACATTGCTCCTCAAAATAATCAGCCGTCAATGGGAAAAGCTGAAACGATATGGAGATAATAGGGGACCTAGCCATTATATAGGAAATCATAAATTATGCCCATTATCGACTCTAACCCTAATTATGATTTACATAATTCCGACCCACATACTTAACATTACCACATTATAAATAATAAAGCTTGTAAAATGTACAATAACCCAAGTGATCACTAACATATTAAGCATAATCATAATATCATTGCAAATCATACATCTAGCCCGTAAAATTCGCAATCAAATGGAAGCCCACATAATAGAATTATTCTAACAGTTATCAGATGTCAATAAGGAATAACAATGTAAATAAATAAATTTAAATGAACTAATGATAAATTAAATGAGTATTTTAATTCATTTTATTCCTATCAGATCAGAATAATAATTTAAATTATATGCAATCATGATTGAGAATCTAATGAAGCATATGCTAAGGATATATAGTGCTAGATAAATAAGAGAATAATTAAATTTAGTGTTCGTCACTAATAGACTCATTGTATGTTTGGTAAAAGCTTTTGAAAATTAGAAGTTGTAGTTCTTATTGAATATGTGGATAAAAAGTAGATATAAATTATGGACCTAAGAATGTATGGATAACGATGATGTTTTTTAAAGTTATTCTTATAATTGATTATTTGGATTAATTAATATATTTATTAAATTAACTCTACAGTTGGAATTTATATAATTAAATTATAAAGTTAAATCATATAAACACGTGGACTAAAGTTAAATATAGTGTGAGAGTAGCGTTATACGTGGACGGTTTCCTTTCACATAACACTGCAGTAGAATTAAAATAATGTTACTTGTATATAATGTAGTTGCATAATGATTTACATATAACTGAGATATCAAAAAGCAAGTGGAGTAGTTTTTATTATTATTATTGTTTGATTGATTGAAGAAATTCGGATATGATCATATCTCACCACATCATGTGTATGTAAATCATTATATACATATAGCACAATCGGTAGAATTATGTACCCAGATTCCTTTAATATGTTTTCGTCCTCTACTAGCACGTTAAAGTATGACTAGAAATGCAGAGTCTACCCTGGCCCTCGACATTGTGACGCTGCATCCTTCACACTTCTCTGGATTCTACGAATGGTGACTACACCAAACGGAGTTGGAAATTTTATGATTACCATATTGAAGTACAACTAATTAGCTTGCCCATTTGGAGACTATCAATTAAGTGAAGGAATAATTGAAGCGAACTTATAGTGTCTCAAAGATAATTAAATTCGAATTCTAGATCACTTTGGGTAACTTTAATTCAAACTTGGATCGAACGTTTAGATATCGACTGAACCAATGATCCACCAATTGAAACAATTACTGGTTTATTTAGCACTCCATTCAGGTTTAAAAAAAACCTCTGAATTGTTGAATTTATGATTGCACAGCACGATATCCTATAATGACAGTTCCAACTCAATAACTATAAATGCAAGTGATCTATGAAATTCTTGAAAAGCAACCAAGGAGACGATAAACTTATGTTAGCAAGAAATTAGGAAGCAAAGCAAACTCAATTTGACTAATACAATTATAGAGAATTGCTATTGACTGATTCATGTACTTCGCAAGTAAATCAAGTAAACAACAAACTCCAATACAAGTTGGAACAATTTATTCAACAACCAGTAGGTTTACACTTTCCCAGCTTGTCCTCTTGTTATGGTTGGGTCTGATTACGTTATGGACGAGAATTATACCATGCTCTGGAAGAACCAATGCACGAGACATAGACACTGCTATCACAAAATGGTTTTACAGGTTCCATTGTAATATTACGCGCTGTAGATATTTGTTGGGTTTTGCGAACATGAAATAAATATATAGATAATAGAATCCGACAGAGAATATGATATTTAATTCACTAATATATCAATGGATGAAGGAAAGAAGGAGAACAAAGAAAAATGAAGAAGTGTTGACTTGCTAAGTTTTTGTATCTATTAGTAAAGTAAGCACGCACTAACATGTAGGGATGTAAGGAACTGATTAAAATGGAGAAGAATTTATGTATTCAATGAAGTGAAAAGGTGCTGAGAGGAAGAAGATAAAAGTAGACTTTTTTGTTTATTTTTTCTCACAAGTTTGTGTTGACTTGACTTTTGTCGTGTTAAACGGGCTGGTGGCCCAGGCCCGGTTGAACCAGTCCATCAAAACCGAATTTAAATCGACCCAACTTGGTATAATAAGTTTTGAGGGTCGATCTACTGTAATAGGTGGGTCATGTCAGGCTAAATTGTCTAACCTGGTTACGAACCGAGTCATGAGACCTGTTTATTATTATTATTATTACTACTTCTGATGATGATTTAATTGTGGTCGTCAATTTAACTTGTGTGGACTCCTATATATCTAGTCACCAAATTAATGTAATAATTAAGCTCATAGACAAATTTATGGATAATTGCAGCAACGATATCAAATCTTTCACTAAGTTGCAGACTTCGCACAAACCTTTCATTTGTGTTACTCACGGTACCAAATGGATGATTTCTGTTAGTTTGATCGTTAGTTGACCAAGTAATTAACTTTGACAATAATTTTGACTGATTTTAAAATGTTAAAATGATAATTTTACATTTTTTATTATTAAAATCAAAAACAAATTTTCACCTTCTTCTTTTCCATCCATCCCACACACCCCCACTCCCACCCCAAATCTGTAAATCTGAGAAATCAACCGGAGAAAAAATTATGATAGTATCATAGAAATTCGTCGGCGAAAAGTAAGGCGATTGTGTCGGTGAATATGCACAAAAAAGAGCTGGTTTTGGCACCAAAGGTTTGATTGGGGGTTCTCTAACCATGCAGATGTTGGAGGCTCTGTAAAATTCATGGGTAGGGATGACTCTGCCGTATTATTGACAATAGGAGAAAAATTTATGTGATTAATCGAGAAATCTGCAGGCGGAAGTGAAAGTCCCGGCGAATCAGGCACTAGAGATTCAATTTTGTTATTTGGCGGCTCAAGAAAACCAATAAAATTCGTCCCTTGTGGCGTCGCCTTGATTCCGTTGAAACTGGAGAATAAATCGAAGGTTACGACGGAGCCGCAGAAAGATAATCTTGACCCGATCCAAAACATGTTCTCAAGTGGTCAACATTCCTCCCAATCCATGAACTGCAATATCACAGTAGTAAAACAGCCCTGGCAAAACCACTTCCACGCCGTCCAAATTAATCGCATCATTACCTGAAATTAGGCTACTAGACTGGTGGCTTTCTAGGTTTTTGATTTCCCAAATTTGCAGATTTGGGGTGGGGGTGGATGGAGAAGAAGAATGTGAAAATTGATTTTTAATTGTAATTATAAAAAAATGTAAAATTATCATTTTTACCTTTTAAAATCAGTCAAAGTTATTGTCAAAGTCAATTACGTTATCAACTAACAATCAAACTAACAGAAATTATCTATTTGGTTTTCAACTGCGACATTTTGAAATGTTTGGTATCGTGGGTGGCACAAATGAAAGGTTTGGGCAAAATCTGCTACTTAGTAAAATATTTGGTACCGCTGCTACAATTATCCCTAAATTTATATTACTTACAGTGTATGGCGTGTGGCGTTCCAGGCGTTCTATCTCCAATCGCCAAAGGAGAATGTCATGAGGTACTCCCTCTTAAGCTGCCTTTGTATCATCATTTCGATCAAAATAAACATGAAGTATATCAATGCAAATATATATATTGAAAACTGTAGGTTATGATAATACTAATATATTAATGGTAATGGCTACAGCTTAAAAGGCATGCTCGAAAGAATGAAGTGCGTAATGTTGATGGTTGAGAGGTCTCACTACCTTTTGATCCGTCCTACAGTTTTCTTGTAGTCGATGGAACGAATAATATTGAGACGAACAGAAAAAGGAAGAAGAAAATAAAAGGATTTTGAATCATATCTTTTGGCTGAAGATATTTGCTTGAGATTAATGGTGGAGGCTACCATCCTTATATATAAACAAAAATAATTAAGAAATGCACTTCTCTTATTTTGCCTTTCTCAAGGCTTTTATATTGACTCGACTTGGTCATGATTTTTGTTTGTTCTGAAGAGTAGACGAGAGAAAACTGCATTCTCCATTTATTACTTTATAACTAAAATATAATATGGTTTGCCCAACTAATACGGTTTGCATGACTTGAAAATTGCACGCCATTTAATTAACTTATTAGTATAATGGTAACTAAAAAATTTACAAAAAATAATGAGAAGCAAACAAATATTCAATTAGGTCATGGTATGGAAATTTCGCTCCGTTTCAAGAGAGATTCAAGTTACCTACGGCATAGGAAGTCCTCAATTACCGTCGCAATAACAATCTTTGTTAGTTCAAACTTTTTGGCACTAGAAAATTGACTCAAAGCTACATTAAAAGAACACCCTTCTCTTGGCAAATATATTCTAAGTTTGTAGAGAGAATAATATTATAGAGTCGTAGTCTAAGACTTTAGGAAAATTGAAAGAAAAATGTGGTATTTGTAGGTGTTACAAATATGATAGGATTTTATAATAAATTAAACCTATAATCCATTTTTTCTCCGATTGATGTCCATATTCCCAATGAAAATCAACATTCATCACCATAATATCCACTTATCACACTTTCTTGAATATAATGACCATTATTCCACATTGATCTTAAAAATAAGAATAATATTATCTATCTCAACAGTGAGCTACATATGAACATATGTTGCTAGTAGATATGTCATGCATGCAAAAACCAAGATGAGTTGTTGAATTTGGATTTCATCTGCTAAAAAATTACTTTTCAAAATCAAATATTAAATTTAATAATACATTTCATGAAACTCACAATTGTTATTCACAAATACACCCCTAATTTTTATCGACTTTTAATTTTAAAAACTGAGAAGGAAATCCAATAAAGGGAATTCCAATAGCTTTAATATCAACCACTCTTCGATTAAACTTTATTCTTCAAAAATGTAATATGGAATGGCATATCTAATCCACTTCTTCTGTAAGTTGCATTTTCAGCCAGGACTTCACTGGCAATAAGGATAATATATATTCTATTAGTGAATGGTCTAGGTCGAGTAGTTCATACGAAGTAAGCACAATGTTTAACTGCCATCAAAATAGAAAATAATATATATAAACACAAACTCTTTTGGAAGGAGATAGATAAAAAAATCCAGAAGTAAATATTAAATTAGAAAAGAAGTTGTAAATTTCACTCAAAACTTTTCTACATTGACTCTAAAATCCCTTGCTTCGTTTTTAAAACTTTTTTAATCGCGAAAAGAAGTCATGTGGGCCACAAATTCTTTGAAGAATGTTTCAAATATAGCAAATTGAACACAAGTTCTTCGGTCTCATTTGAGTTTCTTGCGCTCTAAGACTAACTCATGCATGAGTAAAAAGATTGATTAAAATTGTAACGGTAATTAAAGATGAATTTCAAAATGGACATTTAATCAAATTGAATTGTATCAAAATACAAATAAATTCAGGTCAACTACACAACACGAACAGTAAATTTCGCATATTTTGATTATTTCTATGGAGGTATTTTTTGTTTGGTAGTCAAAAGAAGACTCCCCATGGCCAGTGCTCAAATAATCCATTTGGGAATTTATACCCCAACTTGCAAGACATTGATTAAGTCAATATTTTAGACAATTTTTAATATTTTTTTTAAATATATGATTTATCAATTGGTATTATTCAAATTTACGTTACAAAATATATTGATAATATTTTGCATTGTGCGGGACGCGACATGCATCATCAAAACTACTTTAAATATACGATAAAGGTGCATTTCTTTTTGTAAATAATGCACTAGGCCCTCTTTTTACACTGAACATAGTTATTAATTTGACAAACAATAAGTTAATGAATTAGTGATTCAATCGTCAGTTAATGAGAATAGCTCATATTTGATTTGATATGTTTAAAGTTTTAGTAGAACAAAATCTGTCAAATTAAATCGAGTTTAATTATTTTTCACTGATGAATCAATCCGTGGCTCAACTCGATTTAATGTATAAAAGATAATATGAAGTATTTAACAAGTTGATATGATTTCACTTGCCTAACAAATTTTCTAAGTGCTTTCTTGTTCGAGCTCCATTATTGTTCAAAATGCATTATTGAATAGTGATTTTTTAGAGCGTGGTTAAAAGTGGCTTCCCGAAAATGTTTGGATAGAAATATGACTTTCAAATTAAGTTCCAAATTAGTGAATGTTGTCAAAGTGAGTGACGATTCCATACACAAAAAGAAAGAGACTCATAAAATGACATAGACAAATAGAGTTTTCGCACATTTTCATTAATCCATGAATATGATCTATACATTTTGATCAGAATGAATCAAGAGAAAAAAGAAAGAATCGGAATTGATAGATAGATTTCTCGAAACAAANGAGTGACGATTCCATACACAAAAAGAAAGAGACTCATAAAATGACATAGACAAATAGAGTTTTCGCACATTTTCATTTTTCCATGAATATGATCTATACATTTTGATCAGAATGAATCAAGAGAAAAAAGAAAGAATCGGAATTGATAGATAGATTTCTCAAAACAAACGAAAAGGAAACGAAATATGACACATAAATCATGGATAAATTAAGTCCTTTCGGGGACTTGCTTGAAGAGGAACCTTATGTAAATACCATGGAATAAGGTTTGATCTTGATTCTATTCCATTTCAAAAACAGAAAATTCGACACAGTTGTGATTTTTTTAAAAAAAAAATTAGTTGCAATTACTAATTCATGATATAAAAAAATAGTTTTCGACTTACGTGTAAAATTATTTTATAAAAAAATATGTGGTTGAAAATAAATTTTGAAAAAATAGATGTCAATCACGTTATGATCATTGCATCATTATAAATGACTTAAAATTTGACCAATTAAGAAATGTCTATGAATTATTAATTACTCTCTATATATATTATTTCTGTGAAGAGTAACAACTTGGAGTGATATGACACAAAAAAAAAACCAAAAAACGTGTGGTTAAAATATTAAAACATTTTCACTAGATTCTCACTTTAGTTGGGCAATCTGAACTCTATTGAGACCGACAACATTCATTTTTTACATTTAAAATAGTTGAACTGAAGATAAAATTTATAACAAAATGAAAAAGTCAGATGTGATCGTAACATTTTAGGTCAATATAATGAATAAGATTGTGGTTTATTTTTTTTTCTTTATTAAGTCCCTGTTTTATTTATTTTTTTTTTTTTAGAATACGTGGTTAAAAGTAAGAAACAGTTTTGGAAATGAGTTTGAGAAAAAAAAAAAAAAACAGTTTTAATGATTGTCAAACCGGGGATAATACTGCAATTTTTTTTTCTAATTCACCTTTCCTTTATCATGAGCTTGTTTGAGCCCCCCTTTTTTTTGTTAAAAATGTATTTTGTAATAGTAGATTGATGGAGAATGTGTGGTTAAAAAATAAGAAAAATTTTTGGCCCATGTTTGGTCCAGATTAAAATTTGATTTTAATACAAGTCAAAGTCAAACAATCAATATTAACCACATCTTTCATGTGTCCCACAACTTTTTAAATACACATTTCAAAAACTTCTATCAAAATTTACTAAAAATCTAATTTAATCTCCACCAAACACCCTCTTAGATTTGTGTGTGATGGAGAATGTAAGATCGAAAAAAGAGAGAGAAATGTATTTTGAAAATAATGAAAATCAAATTAGGGCCATAGAAGCTGTCTTTCTGCCATCAGAATAATAGGTGGCAACGAGGTAACTTGATTAAGATGCGACGTATGATATTCTTTTCCTATTTGGCAACACGAAATCTATTGTCATATTAATATTAAAGTAAATGCAATAAATTTTGATAGAATTGTGAGGTGAAATATGTAGAAAATGAAACTTATCTACAATATCTAAAGAGGAAGGATTGAAGAGAAATTTTTTAATTCATATTTTACCTTCATATATATTTGGGTAGTTATATTGTCACTATAATGTTTATTTGCTATACCATATTTTTATTGCAGTTAAACTCCTTAATCTTTGCTTATTCTAGCAATTATTTTCTGAACATTTTTTCGTCAAAATCTTATCTTCAATCTTCCATTAATTAGTATGTCTCGTCCTTGACAATGATTTATATCAAAATATTTTATATTCATACTTTGAAATGAGGAAAACTATATTTTCTTACTTTTTATTTATTTATTTTTTAAAAATATGATGAAAAAAAAAAAGTTATCTTATGTCATTTTCAACGGACTTTTGGGCATAAAATTATTATCAAATACAAAATGTGTTAACTAATAAAAAGTTTGAGGATATAAATGACATGAAAAATCATTAGGAGCACAAGTGCTATAATGAGTAAAGATTAAGAATCTTAAATATAATAAAATGTGATACAAAAAATAAAAATTGTGGTATGAATATAGTTACCTATATATTTAGCTATAAGAACAATGTACCCTAATTTGGTTTACAATTTTTTCCTTAATTTTTTTATTTTTTGTCAACTATGTTCTTATTTAATCTTGGTTCTCAATGACCTTGATGTTTCATTAAACACATTACCATTTATCCACCCTACATGTAAAAGACACTTCATTTTTTTTTTCCATTAAAACCAATATTTACATTCATCTTATATGTATGAATTTATGTATTATTATAAAGAATACGTTGAGGCGTAGGCTTTGGTGAGTTTGAATTCAATAATGGAGCAAGCTTTTGATGTATTTGAGAAAATAGAGAAGGACGTGGGGCTTATTTTGTCCCGTACCGATTTTCATTTCATAGGGTACTAACTATATGTTTTGTTTAACTTTTATGTATTTAGTTATTATTATATATGATTGTTGTTATATTAATATATTGATTGGTTTTTGAGTTTTTTTATATTATATTGGCATATGAAACATTTATGAGTGTATAATACTGACTATATGGCTTCAATTGTCAAATGATTCATAGTGAAATTTAATAATAAATTGAAATATTTTATACATCAATTTGTTATTTGAGATCACCGATTTATGAAATTGTTATACAAAATAAAATGGTATCAACAGTCTTATATGTTTTGTGTTGTGGACAAATTAAAATATATTCAAACTTCGGTTGTATCTATGTTAATGTTTGTGCACTTAGTTCAATAATAATCCTTAACATGACTTCTACTTTTCAAAATTTCGGAAATAACACACAAATTGCAGTTTTCCTATGATTAAGTCCAACAATTTAATGTTTAAGAAACATTTTTGAATGACGATAATATTTTATAATTCGTCATTAAATTAATACTAAATAATCTTGCAAACACATATAGTAAAGTCACATATCTTAGTCGTCCATTCTATTGTTATTTTAAATATGTGTTGAATTATAGCCCATGTTTGGGCTCCATTTTATTCAAAATGTATTTTTCTCTCTCTTTTTTTTTTAATCGCACATTCTCCAATAAACGTAAATTCAAAACTTTTCCTGTTTTAACAACACGTTCTTAAAAAAATACTATTCCAAAATATAATTTTAGGTTTATAAAATTATCTCGGGTTTCAAGGGCAGAGTATTCTGTAGTGCAATAATTAGTTCATGTAACAATAGATAGAATTTATGTAGTGACGTGTTAAATATAACATTAGACAAACAATGACTATTGTTGGAATATATTTTTCTGAACATATATTCTCTCGTGAGCAATTATATGTCGTACTTCCTCGCTAAGTTTCAATGCAAACAACAAAAGTTTTGATCAAAGCAAAAAATAAAAGGAAGAAAAGTTGTGGGACATTGACAAAAAATATTGTATACAAAGAAGTGTTATTATAATAAAAACATTACATTCAATTTATTCTACCATTTAATGTTGTATACGTAATTTCATAAAAACTTTTATGCACATATATTCTTTTAACAATTTAAAATTTTCCCTTTAAAAAATTAATTAACTCATCTACTATTAAAAAAATAGTATCAATACTTCAAAAACATCACGTGCATCATTCATCCAATAAATAAGATTTGTAACGTACATGCTTACTAGTATGAAAAAAATGTTTTAGAAATAGGCGATATATGTGACATAATATGAAGTAACAATTACAACACAAAAACAAAAGAGATTGGTAAATGAGGAGAATCCACCGGAGAAAGAATACAATGAATATTGTGTTTACAATGTGTTCTAATCTTTGTCTATCTTGTTTCTATTACAATGAAAAGTCAATTCTATATAGATTAATTGTCAAACCATAACAATAGTGTTATAGATGGAAAGAGCATCTCAAAATGTGTAGAATAAAGAAACGGATTTTGGGCTTGGACGATAATGGCGCCCAAGCTCGCGGTTAGCGAGTTGCAGATGTAACACTCCGTTTCGCACTTAGGCCTCTACTCCAAATTCGATCTTCACACCCAATAGGCGCCTAGGCGTTCAAATTGGGCGCTTGAGCTCCCAATCTCTACTCCTCAAGTACCAAATTTATATTTTCACTTCTTCAAAATCTTCGTCAACCAAAACACCAATTATCAACTGAATTTGGATCACAATTGAACAAAAATGAACAATCAAGAATGAACAAACTGAAAGTAGAAGAGAGGTAGCTAGTCTCGTGTTCTCTTTGCATGACGATTTGAACCCCACCCCAACCTCTATTAAAGTATGAGGGGAGTCATTACCATTTCATTTTGGGAAGCAGTGACAAATGTCCATAATGACGAAAAGCTTTTTTGGATTCAAAATATGTGCTATCTTTATATATATATATATAAAGATAGCACATATTTTGAATATAAAGATAGCACATATTTTGAATCCAAAAAAGTATATATTGAGGTTGTCTGACTTACTGGCGCTAGATAGAGTTGGTATAAACGCTATAAATCATTTGGACATGGAAAGATTTTGAATATCCATCGCGACTCCTGAGATAATGAACTTGATTTCATACAATACCTGATGGCTTTGAAGTTGACTGGAGTTCAATGTTATATTTGGGTTACTAGTCTATGTTACTATGGTGTGATGTGGAATGATTTAAATTGGCACCATTTTGTTGCGTATTCATGTTAATATGATTTTGAAAGGTGTGCTACCAAATGTATGAGGATCATTGAGGAGAATGGTTTTTTATATTAAATGTTTTAAATTACCAAATATTTAGATTCATCGTGTAGAATTATACAATTAAAAGCAATAAATTACATTTTGCTTGTTTCAGATGGTTAGATCAAACAAGT
>CAIGRP010091856.1:0-33793 GCA_903798385.1 Fraxinus cuspidata | reverse complement strand
TATCAATTTTAAAAGAGAGATATTTCTGAAAATGATCTTTACACATATTTTTCATAAACATTTCCACTTCTATATTTAAAGCTTTGATCGATTTAGTCAAATTCGAAAAATCATCATATTCATCAAAGTTTTTCATTTCTCTTTTAACACTTAATTTATTACAATCATTCATTAAAAGAGATATATTTCTTGAGAAGATTTTTGAACCTACACTGTATTTATTTTTTCATCTTCTCATTGAAACGCTTTGATTGATTGAACCTAATTTTTGACTATCATATTCATGAAAGTTTTTCATTCAACATTTGAGCTATCATTTATTACTATTCATTAAAGTGCTAGCCTCTCTTAACACTTAATTTGTTTGTATTATTTATTAAGAGAGAAATTTCGTTGTAAAATCATTTTGATATAGTGTGGGTCGTGTTGAGGTCCCGTAAAGCTCAACATTTTATAAGGATCGGTACTCCTTGTTTGTAAATCACCGGAAGCATTGTAAATGGTTGGATTGCACCATAAGTCAATCAATATAGTGAAAAAGGCTTTGCTCGTGATGGAGAGCTTGGTAACGGGGGACGTAGATCGTGTTTGGGATCGAACCTCCATAACAACATCGTTTACATCCTCTATCCCTTTTACTTATCACTTTTATATTTGTGCTTACTATTTGAATTAATTTATTTAGTCTTTACTTGCTTGAATTTAGATTAATTGTTCAAAAAAGTTTTAAAAACCAATTCACCCCCCTCTTGGTTAGCTATTCTTGGGCTTTCATCTCACTCTCTAAGTGCCAATACTTTATGTCTTTTATAGATGACTATTCCAAGAAAGTTTGGCTCTATTTTCTCAAAACTAATTATGAAGCATTTAGTAAGTTTGTTGAATGGAAAACCTTAGTTGAAACTCAAACTGGGAAGAAGATAAAGAGGCTTAAGACTGATACTGGACTTGAGTTTTGTAATAAGGAGTTTGATTCATATTGCACTGAACATGGAATAGCTAGGCATAGAACATGTGCACATACTCTACAGCAAAATGGCCTAGTTGAACGAATGAACAGGACTTCAATGGATAAAGTTAGGTGCATATTAAATGAATCATGATCGCCTAAGAGTTTTTGGGCTGAAGTTACTGCAACAACTTGTTATTTAGTTAAAAGGTCACCTTTATCTGCTTTAGAGTTCAAAGTACCTGATGAACTATGGTCAAATGTTAAACCAAACTAGGAGTACTTGAAAGTATTTGGTTGCATTGCATATGTACATATTAGTCAAGGGAAACTAAATCCTTGGGCCAAAAGGGGTATTTTGTAGGCTATTCCACTGGTATTAAAGGTTATAGGATTTGGTTACAAAGTGAAAATAAATGCATAATAAGTAGGGATGTGATATTTGATGAAAATGCTTTATACAAGACTAACATACAGGAACCAGTTCAGCTACAAATTGAACCTACCGATGCTATAAACAAGTCTCAGGTTGAGCTCCAATCTCAAATACAGGTACATAACCAGGAACTGATCAAATAGGTGGGAGCTGAAAGAAGGAAATCAAGCTTACTTCCTCCTAATAATTTGCATAATGAGATGCAAGATGAGAATTTAGATGATGAAGCTGAACCTAGAAAAAATGTACGAGATTCAGGTAACCTTGATGAATATATTTTGTCAAGAGATAGGCAGAGAAGACAGATAAAGGCTTCAGCAATATATGGACATGCCGAGTTGATTGCATTTGATCTGAACATTGCAGATTTGAGAGAGCATGATGAGCTCAGATCATATGCTGAAGCCAGAAGAAGTCCTGACTGGCCAAAGTAGGAACAAGTAATGAAAGAAGGAATGAATTCCTTAATCAAGAATTGGACCTGGACATTGGTTTAAAAGAAAAAAGGTCAAAGAGTGATAGGGTGCAAATGGGTATTCAAGAAGAAGGCTGGCATCCTTGGTGTCGAACAAGCAAGGTTCAAGGCAAGATTAGTAGCCAAAGGCTACTCACAAATAGAAGGTGAGGATTTTACTGAAGTTTTTTCTCATGTGGTTAAACATTTTTCTATTAGGGTGATCTTGGCCTTAGTAGCAATACATAACCTGGAGTTAGAACAAATGGATGTAAAAACAGCTTTTCTACATGGATGTTTAGAAAAAAGAATTCTGATGGCACAACCACATGGATTTGAAGTCAATAAAGAAGAGAACAAGGTTTATCTACTGTAAAGCTCACTGTATGGACTTAAACAGTCGCTGAGGCAGTGGTACAAACAGTTTGATGATTTCATGGTGCAAAAGGGATTTTGTAGAAGTAAATATGATAGTTGTGTGTATTTTACTAAATTGAAGGATGGATCATTCATATATCTTTTAATTTATGTTGATGACATGCTTATAGCATGTAAGAATGTCTTGGAAATTCAGAAGTTGAAGACATTGCTTGGAACTGAATTCGAGATAAAAGATATTGGACTTGCAAAAATGATACTTGGCATGGATATTACATGAGACAGGAACAAAGGAGTGTTGTTATTGTCTCGGCAAGGATATGCTGAAATGATTGTTTAGACATTTAATTTACAGCATGCTAAAGCTGTAAATACACCTATTGGAGCACATTTCAAATTAACCTCTGTAAAAGATGCTGAATCAGAAATTGAGGAAGTTCATATGAAAAGTGTTCCTTACTCAAATGTTGTTGGAAGCATCATGTATGCAATGGTGAGTATGGGACCTGATTTAGCTTATGGAGTTGGTCTTGTCAGCAGATTTATGAGCATGCCAGGTAGACAACATTGACAAGCAATAAAATGGCTAATTAGATACCTTAAAGGTACTTTTAATTTGAAACTATCTTACTCCAATAATGATGAATCAAAATGCACCGTGAAGGGATTTTATAATTCAGACTATGCTGATGACTTAGACAAACGAAGGTCTCTCTCAAGATACATTTTTATAGTTGGAGGCAACACTGTGAGTTGGAAATCAAGTTGCAACATGTGGTAGTTCTTTCTACTATTGAGGCTGAATATATTGCTCTAACTGAAGCTGTAAATGAAGGATTATAGCTTAAAGGTTTGGTCGATGAACTTAAATACTAGCAGAAGAAAGTTGAATTTTTTTGTGATTCTCAGAGTGCTATTCATTTGACAAAGAATAACGTGTTTCAAGAAAGAACGAAGCATATAGACGTCAATTACATTTTGTGTGAGATATAATTTCAAAAGGGGAAGTTAAAGTGGTCAAGATTGCCACTGAAGTTAATCCAGCTGATTTGCTCACCAAAGTAATTCCACTTAACAAGTTCCACGAGGCATTGAACTTGCCGAAGTTAAAATCTGGATGATCATCAACCATGCAGGGTCATCTTAGTCGATCTCAGTTAAACAATACTAATCAACAATCAAAGGTGGAGATTTGTAAAGAAGATATTGACCTTTGACTCGGTTGTTAAACTCAATAATTAAGTGAGTTACAATTAGTTGGAGCCTATGAGGTTGTTATTGCAAATTGAATAAAAGATTGCAACCCCCAGTCATTATAATAGAATTAACTGTTTTCCAGTTGTAACATAATTCACTATACATTGCTTGTAAAGCTTTTCGGTCCTATGCCTATAAATAGGATTGAGAGCTGATAACTAGAAGTATTTGATCATTTTAAGAAAAAGTAAGATTGAGAGAGAAAGTACTCTCTACACAATCTTGGAGAAAACTTTCTGTGAGTTTCTAAAGAAACTTGGTTTAATTGAGTGTACTGATGATTTTTGTAAAGCCTCTAGGGTATAATATCTTCCAATATAGTAGATTGACTAGGGATTAATTCTCTGCCATGGATGTACAATTTTGATTTGAAACGTATAACTCTCGTGCTCATAATCTTGTTTCTTTTCTTGGTTTATATTTTACCGTTCTGTGTCTCTTTTCGAGGGTGCAAGTCTGTATTTATAATCGTTGGAGAAATGAAAATCTTCACATATATCTTAACTAAATCTTGATCTGTTACTAAATTGGAGTCAACATGGCATTCTCTTCAAGTCAAGTTCGGAGTTTGGAAAAAATAAGGAAAATAAGACAATTTGTTCAAACACGGTTATTGGCTAGATCACTTAGCTGAATCTTCCGGTTTTAGGTTAAAT
Organism: Fraxinus cuspidata; assembly: GCA_903798385.1. NCBI lineage: Eukaryota > Viridiplantae > Streptophyta > Magnoliopsida > Lamiales > Oleaceae > Fraxinus > Fraxinus cuspidata. The sequence goes on along the minus strand of CAIGRP010091856.1, from coordinate 29,663 downwards.
ATTTTTATCCCTGAACTTCCACCCATGTTTCTATTAAATCCCTGAACTTTAAATTGTTTTAGAATGTATGATTTAAAAATAGTGTGTAGCAAAAATCACTTTCAAACAAAGGCCTTGTATTACTTCCATGTTTGACAATTATTATTTGAAAAAATAGAGTTTTGAATAGTGATTTTTAAGAAATATACGATTAAAAAGTACGGTAAAATTTTGGATTTACGTGTAAAATATTTTATTGAGTGAATACGTGATTGAAAATGAATATATAGAAAAAAAGAGTTCGAAATATAATGGTTGTCAAACAGAAGCTACATATGATCTACTTCCACAAGTTGGATAACAAAGTGTATTAAAAATGATAATTTTTTGTTGAATAATTCTTTTCCTAATAAAAATAATCGTTTTTTTATCAGTCATCTCCCATTTGCCACATCGACATTGGGGTTAGTGGGATGTTAAGTCTGATGGATGGAAATCAAATTTGAAAGTTCAATAGTAGATTAAAAACAATTTAAAGTTCGGGAGAGGTCAGCAATATGGTTAGAAGTACAGGATAGACGGGGTTATTTAACCCTGATTTTCAGTGTGAACTGTGCCCGTTGTGTGAAAGATGCTTGTAGTCAAAGTCATTATGGCATTTCTACTTGGGAGAGAAAGATAGACTTGGATTCAAATCCATTATAGCATTTTCAGCAATTCTACTTTACTTCTCCAGTACCCAATTCCCTCTTTTTTCTTTTCTTTTCCTCTCTCTTGTCTATATTGAACCAAAAAGCTATCTTTTTTCAGGCGTTCACACACAAAGCCATGAAAAATTCACAAGGTAAGTCTTCTTCTTCTTCTTTTCTTTCTGAAAAGCAGATATTCCATATTTGATAGGTTTTTTCTTCTCTTCTTAGGTATTAGAAATTTAATGATAATCGGTTACTGTGTACAATTCTCCTGTGAAATTTCATTTCATTTTTAATACAATGGAACCATTTATTCATGTAGACCACATGTATTCATTTAAATGTTGTAAACTCGTCCCTCACGTGCAAACTAAATTCAGTTTTTGATCAAATATTTGACGTAGACAATTTTTATAAATGGGTGTCAGCTAAAAGCTTAATTTGTCGGTGAAGGATTGAACATCATCATCTTAGTAACTAACATCAACTGCGAGCAACATTAAGTCATAAAATTCTCTAACGTTAACAGTAATGTAGTTGGTTGAACATGTTGAATATGAATTCCCTAAAGTTAATACTAACACAAATTCATTTTATCTTTAAGGCACATCTGAGCGATGCCCTATTCTGAAGTCATTTTCCAATAGAGTAGGAGTCTTTTTCTGCTGCCATAGTTTGCCAAACACTAATAAGAGACTAGATACTGAGCTTGAAAGGAAAATGATAGAGATTAAGAGAAATTCTTCAGGGAATAACAATTTCAGATCAATTGATAGCATAATCCTGAAATTTCCTCAGATCGGAGATGGATTGAAAGAGATCAGAGGTGTATTCGAAAAGTTTGGTGAGTCGGGAAAGTTGTTTTTTTTTTCTTGTTTTTGAAGCATTATGAGAAATTTACAATTAGTTGTCAGTCGTTGTTTCATTTTCCTTGCACAGACGAGGATTCAAATGGAACTATTGACCACGAAGAACTCAAGAAGTGCTTGCAGAAGTTACAGTTTCATGTCAGAGAGGAAGAGATTGACGATCTTTTCTATTACTGCGACATGAATGAAAATGAAGGGATACAATTCAACGAGTTCATTGTTCTTCTTTGTCTAATTTATCTTCTCAAGGATTGTTCATCCTCGGTTAGCACAGTATATGCAATGATATTCTTATTTTCAAGTTATTTACTCTTTTTGTCTTGGGAAAGATATATTTCGACTTGTAATCTGCCGGTTTATTTATCACAACCAAAATTTTGCAGACATTGAAGATGGAATTGCCACAAATTGATGCCACCTTTAATACAATAATTGAAGTATTCTTGTTTCTTGACAAAAATGGTGAAGGAAAGCTGAAAAAGAAAGACGTGGTCAAGGCATTAAACGAGGCTTCTCCTCGGGAGAAATCTCCTTCTCACATCACGAGGGATCGATTTAGTTATTAACTCTACATAATACTTTAAGATTTAGCCCTTTAGTTGCTGTCTTTACCAGCTACAATTTTAGGAATTTTATTTCAGAGTTTCGTTTTTAATACTGACCTTGGCTTGTGGTACTGTTGAATGTGCAGAAGAAATGGACTTGGACAGGAATGGAAAAATAAGCTTCAGGAAATTTCTATTTGCATTCATTAAATGGGTCGGGATAGATTCTGATGATGATAAACCTGTGATACAAAATTAAGAAGAGTGTAAAATGGCAAAGAACCGAAACAGGGAAACTATCTGGAGGTTTCACTTGTGCATTAAACATTTAACTGTATATACATATTGTAGTGTTTATCTTCTGTAATTTATTTTTCTGTGTTCTGTAATTTCTTTTCATTTAGCTGTGTTACAGTTAAGTTGATTTAAAATTTTACAGTTTGCTCTTGAGTTTGTTAAGGTTTTGTACGGAAAATTGTTTCACATCTTTGCTTGATCACTAACATCATATCTGTCTCAGAGGCACTTTTATATCCTAATTACTTTTCACTATCAATAACACAAGAATTACGGACATGGGAGATTAACTTTGCCTGTACACGAGTTTTTTGCTAAATATACACAAATATAACATTATATTCATAACTCGTACAAAATCATTGTATGCCAAGAACTTGAATCAAGAACACATAAGTTTTGTATGACTCGTACAAAGTCATTGTATGCCAAGAGCTTGAATTCTTCGGATGAGACACAAAGAAGGAGCATTTTTTTGTTTCCATTCTTCCTTTCTTTCCTTCTTCTGATTGATTTCCGTGGACCATTGATCATATTCTCACAGTATGCTTACTATCTGCTTCATGCTTGGTGTATGTCCTGGATTCAAACGTGTGCATGCCATTCCTAATTTCACTAGCCTTACCAGTTCCCCATTGTCATATTGTCCATTCAATCTCCTGTCCACAATATCTTCATATGGCCCTTTCTGCACCTCAAATTTATGTACTATTTTTACTAATAGCACCTCAGGCTGCCGGAAGTCCACTGCCATCTGTCCAGTGACTACCTCAAGCAGCACAACTCCAAAGCTATAAGCATCAGCCATTGTGGTCACTTTGCCCGAATCCATATATTCTTGTGACATGTAACCAAAAATCCCATGAACTGATTTTTATGTGTCAACAGCTATGTGATGGTCATGTTTGTTGGGTCTTGATACCCAATAAATCTCGGACAATGATGTTTAAATAGTGTCGGATTATATTTCATAGGACTAGACCGATGAGTGAAATAAATATCAATCAGTCAATCCATATGTTCGACCTGAACAATGCGGGCCACTAGTAGCAGCTTAAATATGTTAATGTTGCCTTGGCCCAAATTCACTTATAGGATGTCTTGCTTGTGTCTTGGCCTATTTTCTTTGTGTTGGCCCATTTGTTGGATATTGACCCAAGTCAAGAAACCTAAACAAACATATATATATATTATTTCCTTTTCTCATTGTAGGTATGTGTGTATTTGCCCATTTAGTGAGAAAAACACGTGCCTTTGTTCTACCATTTTTGTTGTCTTCTCTTGGCCTTAGTGGTTTGCAAATCACCATCAAACTTTGTTCCTTTTGTGGGTGAGAAATAAAGGAAGAGAGCAACCATAAGTGAATTTAGTTGCGTCTTGAAGTTTTGGTTGATTGATTGATATTGGTTTGTAAGTTTAATCTGAGCTCGGAATCCACAATTGAAGATCTATTCCACTACAATGTTCATTTCTTGTCAAGAACTCAGCAAGAGCAAAAGAATCGAGTCTTGGTTTCAAGTCTGAATCCAGAATGACAGTAGATGACGTGATATTTCTGTGAATCACCTTCTCATCACATTCTTCATGGAGATAGTAAATAGCAAAGACGAGTGATTTGATTATGTTATATTTTTGCCGCCAACACAAGATTGAATGCCTTTTTTTGATCGTGGTGGAAAAGGACATGACTCAAAAGGTGTTTTGCGAGTAATCATACGCGATGAGCATCTCTCCTTGCTCGGTGCACCATCCACAAAGCTGCAACAGGTTCAGTGCCGGAGTTTTTTCAAATTTTGAAATTTGTTTGAAAATCTCTGCCGCTATGCAAGACATGTTCTCATGCCTAGACTCTTCACTAAAACATGGTGACTGTCAAGAAACCCATGGTAAGTTGTTCCAAAGTCGACTTCAGCTACTCTTTGTGAATTTGAGAAATTGTTTGCGGCAGAAATGAACTCTTCATAAGTTATTAATCTTGGAGTTTCAACCATAGGGAAGGTATTTTGTTGATGGCACATGTTTAAAGAACTGATATTGCTCGTTTTGGATTCAGCAGTTACAAAAATGGTTGTCCCATTGGTTGTCACAAAATTTGATGAGTAGAAAGTTTGTTTTGTGCTTGTGGTGCTAGAAGATTTGTGGTGGTTGAGATTTTAACCCAAAAAATATGAAAAATGATGAAAGATAAAAAACAACAACAGAATAGAAAAAAGAAAGAACACCAAAAATGTTCATCCAGTTCAGCAAACTCCTAATCTAGGGGCTTAGAGATTAACCCAACCACTAAGCACAACATAAACCTTCCAAAGAGAATATATATGATGAGAGACTCAAGACCCAGATTTAATCATTGATTTTCTACCAAATCTCTTAAGTCGTAAACCCTAACAAAAAATAATCAAGAACTTATTGAACTTCTACAAATTAAAAAATCAGCCACTATTAGAAGCCTGATTGTCTGTAGCAACATGAATCACACAGGATTTCTCAACAATTTTTGGCTAGAACCTCATAAGAAATCACAGATCGAAACCAAGAAGAAGACTGAAAACTAGAGAAAGAAAGAACAACTCAAACGAAGAGCAATGAATGAATTGAAAATCATTCGAAACTGTTCCAAACCCCAAGACTCATAGTAGAAAGAATTATCCTCAACCGTAGATCATATCCAACGGTCCATCATCCACATAAAGAAGCACAATCCAAGTTAAAGATTGAGAGCCAATTGGCGGTTGCCATGTGTCTGTCCATCCATGTTGGCAATTTAAAATAGTTGTTATTTTTTGAGACTATTTCTATATCATTGCCAATGTATCTGCAAAAGAATTAACCTTTATCAGTATTCAGTAAAGATAAAATAGGTTTTAAACTTACCTACATGTACAAATTTAGTTCACATATTTGAGAGATTTTTATCTGTGTGAATTTTAACCAAATTTACTGCACCTGCAGCAATTTGTTCTCTAACAAAGTGATACTTTACCTCAATGTGTTCGGGCCTTTCCCGATAGATATGATTGTTACTAAGTAAAAGAGTACTATGACTATCAGTAAATGGTAGGAGTATCATGTAGAAGTTCAATTTTCTTAAAATTCCATTTAATCATATCCATTCTTTTATAGTCTCAATTATATAACATACTTGATTTCAGTACTAGACAAAGTTGCTATAGACAGTAATTGTGGTTTCCAAGTAATGCAATTATCATCAAGGATGTAGTAGATTTTCTATGGTCCCTATCACCAGCAATATCCTTTCAGGGTCAGATTATTAGATACCTTTTTATACACAAAACCAAAGTTTAATATTTCATTAATATATCTCAACAATCACTTTAAGCCTGCCTAATGTGGTTTACGAGGATTAGATATAAATCTACTTAGAAAGCTAATTGCATAAGCTAGGTTTGATCTGGTGGTAATCATGGAAAATATATCAAACCCTTTGACATTAGCATATTGGATGTTTTCCATCATTTCCATCTCCTCTTTAGTTTTTGGGTGAGTGTTAAGTTGATAGATTCATATGGGCAGAAAGAGGAACATTAACAAGTTTAGAATCTTTCCTGCCAAATTTAGTGACTACTTTGTTCAAATAGGATTACTGAGTGAGAGTTAATTTATCCTCAGATCTTTCCCTAAGATCTTTTTGGCATTTCCTAAATCATTCATATCAAATTTTGATTTTAAAAATTTTTTCACTTTTATGATTTCAGTCTTGCTAGAGCTAGCTATAAGCATATCATCAATATATAATAAGTAAACATTACATCCAATCTTAGCATTGTTATAGTACAAGCAAGCATCATAATCACTTCCTTTAAAACCAATTTTTATGACATATTAATAAAACCTTTTGTACAATTGCCTGAGACTTTGTTTAAGTCCATATAGTGATTTTTGCTATTTATACACATAATATATTTTTCCTTTCACCTCAAATCCTTGAGGTTGAGCCATGTAAATATCCTATTCCAGTTCACCATGTAGAAATGCTGTCTTAACATTTAATTGTACAAGTTCCCAATTAAAATGAATAACTAGTGCGAGAATCAACCTAATGGTCTTATATTTTATAACAGGAGAAAATATTTCATTGTAATCTATTACCCTTTTTTGGGTAAACCCCATGGCAACAAGTCTGACTTTGTACCTTAAGGGGTTAGTAGGATTATTTCCCTCTTTTAATTTGTAAATCCATTTACATTGGACAATCATATGATTATTGGGTTTTACAACTAGTTTCCAAGTCTTGTTCTCAGTTAAAGACTGCATTTCATCTTTCAATTCATTTTCTAATTTTCAAATTTTTGGCCTCTTAGTGCTTGTTCATAAGAAGCAGGTTTAGATTGTTCCATGGCCTCACCAAAAATTAAGGCAAAATCTGTAGGATTTCGAGATTCATATCTAGGGTTAGGTTTCACTTGCCTTCTTTCCCTATCTCTGACTAGTTGGTAATCCTGAATGGAAGTGTCCAAAGTGAGATCAATCTGATCTTCATATTTAGTTTCATTCTGAGGTTGAGATTCCCTAACTTCACCTTCATTAGGTTGCTCTTCATTTAATTCAGGACTATTAGCTTCAATATTTTCAAACTGAGTAATTCTCAATTTGGTTAGCTTCACCTTATTTTGAGTTATATTATTTTCAGATTATATGGAAGCATCAGCTTTGTGCTTTAAACATGACATCTCAGATTCATTAAACTTCACACTTCTCCTGTTAATGATTTTAATGACTTGTACCCCTAACACCCACAACCTGTAACCTTTTACACCTTTAGGGTATCCTAACATGACACATTTTGTTTCCTTAGGGTCTAGTTTCCCTTCAGTTTGATGTGCATAAGCTGGACAATCAAACATTTAATATAAGATGATAGGTCTGGTGGTTTTCCAGTTCATAATTCCTGGAAAGTTTTAAATCTAACGGAATTAGAAGGTGATTTGTTTATCAGATATGTAGTTGTACACATAGTTTCAGCCCATAAACCTTTAGCCAGCTCTGAACTGATCTGCATACACTCGACCTTATCCATTAAAGTTTTGTTCATTCTTTTTGCCTTTCCATTTTGTTGGGGGGTGTATGTTTAACAGCCATGTAGCTCATTATCCTTTTTTGCTTATAGAAATTATCAAATTCAGAGTTACAAAACTCAAGACCATTGTCAGTTCTTAGAGTTTTAACCTTTTATCCAATTGGTTTTCAACCATATTTAGAAATTTTGAAAAGTTTATGATTTAATCTTTAAAGGATAGACCCAAATTTTTCTAGAATAATCATCAACAATAGATAAAAAAATATCTATTATCCCCAAATGTGTGATCACCAACAAGGTTTTCGTCATCAAATTTATTCTTATTACTTATATCTATGATACTAAAATCACTCAAATTCACCTCCAAGTCTTTTCGAGGGTCCATTCTAAACCCAAATAACTTTTTCGAAAGGTAAATTTTGTCTGGCAGTGTTTTTGTTAGAAATATATAATCCAGAGCAGTCCATAAGGCTCTAGCTGTTTTAGCTTCCTCAACTTGTCTCACAATATTATTAGACAAATGCAAAATTATAGAATTATAAACAATTTCATTCATGTATTCAATTTCATTTAGTTTAGCTTTAAGTTCATCAGAAAAAGTTACAGGATCATCAAGGGCCTTAGCGACCTCTGTTGAACCAAAATGAACCCCATTTTCTACTTCTATATTGAATAATCCCCCTTTTCCTTGAATTGTGATAATTCGACCTTCGAACCTATTGTAGATTCTGTAAAAGGGTGGCCAATACTCATGAATATAGTATATTCTTGAATTTAAGATCAACTAATAAACATAAAAGGTTTTGAATTTTTTTTCCAAGAATTTAAAGTAGATATTAATGCACGAAACTGAAACTGAAGCAATAATATTTGATGCAGAGTAAATAAGAATTACAGTCAAATAATCGCGCCAAATAATAGTCAAGAACTTAATTAATACTGTATACTACAAGTATATTACAAGGACATATCTATATGCAATTCAAGCCACAATATCCCTACAGAAAAAGTATCACATAAATATAACATCTATCGAGGAAAAAAATAACACTAAGAAATGTTCACTTAGTTCAGCAAACGCCTGTCTAATCTGGGGGGGGGGGGGGGGGGGGCTTAGAGATTAACCCAATCACTAAACAACTGAAACCTTCCAACGAAAGAGTACCGATCACGAGAGACTCAATCAGACCCAGACTTAGTCATTGATCTTCTACCAGATCACTTAAATCATAGACCCTAATAAAAAAATAACCAAGAACTTATCGAACTTCTACAAACTTAAAAATTAGCTATTATTACAGGCACAACACAATCATACAGGATTCCTCAACAATTTCTGGCTAGAACCTTATTAGAAATCATAGATCGAAACCAAGAAGAAGACTGAAAAACTAGAGAGAGAAAGAGTAACTTAAACGAAGAGACAAGAACACATTGAGAATCATTCAAAATCGTTCCAAACCCCAAGAGTCATAGTGGAAAGAATTATCCTCAGCCGTAGATCATATCCAACGGTCTATCATCCACATAGAGAAATACAATCCAAGTTAAAGTTTGAGAGATAATTAGGGGTTGCCATGTGGCCGTCCATCCAAGTTAGCAATTTAAAGGAGTTGTTTTTTTTTTTTGAGAAACACGTTTTCTCTATAGTGGTTGTCATGTTGCTTATGCTGCTGTTGGTTGGGGATGGCAGGGAGATGAAGAGAGGATGGGATTGGAATGATGGAAGATCTGATAATTTACAATGAATATTTCCAGAAACAGCTTCCAAAACCCATTTCATTCTCGGTCGGGATTGTGGCTCGTGAAGTGAGCACATAAGCCCGAGGTGCATTAGACGTTCCATATCAGCAAGCTTGTGAGATCCATCCAGGAGTTGATTATCCCCTAATCATTAGGGTATGCCAGATCGACTGCACGTATTCCTGAAACAATCTCTCGCACCACAATTCCGAACCTGAACACATCAGATTTGGAAGTGGCAACGTTTTGTTTCTGAAGGCTATCTGGCGGTAGGTAGCCGATAGTTCTACCAATTCTGGTGATTTCTACTAGTCAAAACTGTTGGTTCTTTAATCAATATGGTGTCTTCAGTTTGTACTCAACCTCATGTTCTAGCCACCTATCTAGACCAAAGTCATTGAGGCGCACATTAAAATGGGAATAAAGCATAACATTGCTCGTCTTCACATCCCGATGTATTATCTGAGTCTCCAATTGTTCATGTAGGTAATTAAGGGCAACTGCCAGGACACTGACTATCTTCTTCCTCCGTTCTAATGAAGTGGTACTGAATCCGCGTTCTCTTGCCTTCGAAATAGCACTCTTATCAAGATTCAGGTTGGGCATGTAACATAGACTAGAAATAACTGATCATTATGAACACACCATCCTCTCAACTTTACAAGATTCCGGTGGCGGAGATGAGCCACTGCCACCAAATCCTCCATAAATGATTTCTTGAAGTGCTTCCCTTTCTCCGCCAAGCACTTCACAGCGACCACTGTCCCATCACTAGGTAAAACTACTCGTAAAACTCTACTGAATCCTCAACTCCCAAGCATTTCATTCTCACTGAATCCATTAGAACCTATATACAATTCAGAATAGCTGAATATCCTCGGATTCTCATCGCAAAACTTCTCCAATACCTGCACGCCTTATGTATTATAGAACGTGCCAGAAAATCGATTCTGGGCACTTCTTGGTAATAGAACTCACCCATTTTAACAACCGGTGAAGGAAATCCAGTGCCTGAGCGTCGCAGTGGCAATTCGATGGCTCTTTTGTTGATCTTTTATGAACCTTCTTGTGATCAACCACTTTGATTTTAACAAAGCAAAAGCTTTTCCAATGCATGATGAGAATTTTGAACTGAACCAATTAGATAATCATGGCACATAAGTAGGGTGGTATTGATTCTAAGAGAGTTATGAAAACTGAATTATATAGAAGTATATGTGTTTGTTTATGCCTTTTTGAGTGCCTTTATTCAAGCATGGTTTGGTTTCATGGTTGAATTGTATGACATGAAATGAAAGATGAAACTGCCAATCAGACCTTTGATGTAGGCATTGAAGAAGTTTCTTTAAAAAAGTATACATACAAGCTTCATAAAAGTGTTCACACTTGGTTTGGGGCGAAGGGTTTTAGCAGGGATTAAAATCAAATTTTAGGTAGATTTTGATAAAAAAAAAATTATGAAATGTGTAATTGAAAAATTGTGTGGTCCATAAAATATGTGGTTAAAATTAATTTTAAAATCAAATTTTAGGTAGATTTTGATAAAAAAAAAATTATGAAATGTGTAATTGAAAAATTGTGTGGTCCATAAAATATGTGGTTAAAATTAATTGTCGATTTTAACTTAAAATAAAATCTAGATTTTAATCTCTACCAAACAGGGGCTCCATATTTTTTGAGTAATGTTGACAATAGGTCCCTAATACCTTCTCCAGTATATTTTCTTGGAGTAAAGTTATTTATCATTAATAAATATAAATAAGTAATGAAAAATTGTGTGTGTTGTAGTGAGATTACTATCGCATTGACGATTGTTCATCACCACACTACAGATTGGTCTTCATGATAGTCGGCCATGGTGATAATTAGGACTGGGCAGCAAGCCGGGCTGGTTCGATTTTTGGTCGGTTATGACCTATTTTTTGAATTCGACTCGAATCAGTTAGGGCCAATTTTCCCTTTCTTCTTCTTCTTCTTTTTTTTTTTTGGCACAAAACTATTTCCATCTTTTAAATCAAACTTAATTTGCAGAAATAAAAATAATACTTTTCGATCTCAATAAACAAATTTTCAATGAAATGATATTTATCATTCATAAACAATCAATTAAAATTGAATAAATCACAATCTTTTACAAAGACTGGGTTTATAAGTTGGTTTTTTCGCATAAGAAATTAAATATTTACATCCCAAACAATTATTTCCCTACAAGGTAAAACCATACTAACGCAAATAAGGCACCTCCAAAAGGCACTGCTTATAAAACCAGACACAATCAAAATTCCATCAAACACAAAAATATAAATAAAATATTATAGTCATCCAAAAATTTAAAATATACAGTAATACATACTTAATAAATAAAAAAAAAATACTACAATCATCCAAAATTCAAAAACAAATAATAAGGGTGCGTTTAAGCCAAATTATTTTGGAAAAATGTATTTTAGAATAATAGATTGATGGAGAATGTGTGGTTGAAAAAGAAGAAAAAGTTATTAATGTGATGAAAAATATTATTTTATTGAAAAATGTGCGGTTAAAAATGAGTAGAAAAATGAAAATGAAAATTTTAATGTGGTTCAAATATGGGCTAAGTTGGAATATCATAATCTTTGATGGTCACATATCATTCCTACAAAATAACAAAAATATTAGAGAAAAACATTAATACTATAGTTAATAGCTCGCATTTTCATCAAAAAGTAACTTTCTCCAAAAAAAAAAAAAGAGTAACATTTTCATTGTTACAATTCATAGCAGAAGAAAATCTTAAGGGGAATGACTTATCACCTCAATCTTTTTAAGCCCAACCTCTAGACTTGCTTTTTTGTTGTTTTCCCAAGACCCCATGGAAGTTATATTTTTCTGAGAACTGGAAATAATTTCAGCGTACATTTAATAAACTGCAAACTGAACATACTCTTGTAGCATGCATGCAAATATATTTTGTAGCCAATGTATGTATCTAGCAAGAAGCAAAGATATAAAACAGATTTCAATCATGACATTATTCAACAACAACGAATAGACTAAGCCTTATTTCTTGGTAAATTTGGGGTCGGCTAACAAATTTGGGCATTGTAGTAGGCATCTAGTCTAACCAATAAAATCGAAATGTAAGTCATTTTCAAGTCTTAGCACCAGCCATCTGAGTTCTTTCACCCTAAAATGAGTCGTCAGCTCATTTACCAAAACATTTCTTAGTCTTGAGCTCATTTAACAAGACATCATTGTTCACAAGTCATAACATTTGGTGCAAAAATTAAGAAAACTACTAGCTAATTTCATGGATAAAAGAGAGAACAGAGCACACTCAAGAATTGAAAGGCATACTTGTTTCCAGCTTTTGATTTTCACTTCTTCCCATGCTCTGATTAACGAAAACCTTTTCTCGGCCGCTATACGTGCAAGCATTGTATCTGAAGATCATATATGTATATACGGATGAAGTTAAGTATTTTCCTAATCATTTACTTGTGAAATTTCTCGAAAATGGATCAATAATTTGCAGTTTCAGTTACCTCCATCGATCAAGCCCTCAATTTTTTTTCTCCACAACGGGTTCTGGTTCTTAAGCTATAAACACAAAGGCTCCAACGTCAACACCCACATTCACACTATGTGCTTGTAGTTTTATCAATAGTTCTACTTGCAACATTAACATCGTAGTGTATGTATTAATGGCACACTTTCTCATGTGTACCTGTTACTTTCTTCTGGACTAAACATGACATCGAAGGTATTTTTGCAGTCAGTTCAAAAAGTTTAAATGCCTGATTCATTGATTTATTAGTAATAGAACCAATATAATTCTTGTTGGAGAAGTTCTAAAAAACGTTTCTTGTTGAATGACCAAAAATGTAATCAACACTTTCAAAGTTCTTTCAACAACATGTCTCAACTTCGACACTATGCAATTCATCAATAGTGAGCATAAGATCCACAAAGCAATAGATTTATTTCTCAATTAAACTGTAACAGAATCCTGAGTAAATCCCAACCTTCATAGTATTGTCCCCTCAAGTAGCTAGATTATGTGGAAAGAAGCATGGGAGAGGAGATTGCAGAGAGGCAAGGGAAGCTAGGTTTTGAAGTTGAGAATGAGGACTTCACGATGCGGATTGATTTTTGGAAAGAGAATAGGGTTTCACATTTTCATATCAGGTTCGGTCTGTTTGTAATGTAAATCGGTCAGAGCTTCATAATTTTAAAATAAAACTGACCTGATCCAATTCATTTTAAAGTGAAAACAGACCCAACTCGACCTGATTCGGGTCAGGCCGGGTTTGAGATTTGTCATTTATGGGCTTAGCCCTAGACCGATGATCTCTAAATAGCATAATTTTTTTTTATTCCATTCTTGTTATTAAACTATAGTTTGTTGTAAATTGTAAGTTTATTAGTGAATGACATTTGTACTCCTATGACCCTAGAAATTATTATCATTGTATCCCTAATCATGCTCTAAAATATAGGACTTTGATTCTCATTATAATACACACAAGTCTATTGATTTAAATTATTTTTTTTTCTCTTTTCATAACACGTTATCAGCATGATTGCTTAATTCTTTCAAGTCTAATGAAGGTAGTAATTTTTTTAAGCAAAATTATCTATCACGTGTACCAAAATTAATTTGGTGACATAAAATTTTTATTTAATATACACATACATCATAAAGATGCAAAATTGCAGTCAAATTGTAACTTGCTTTTTCAATTCGCGTCTGTACAAACGTTCGTTTTGCACGTCATGTTTAGTCAATTCATGTATTAACGTGTGCTTGATTTATGTCGTTGAATTCACGTCTATACAATATTTATGATTCATGTCTGTCTATAAAATCATGTCATTGAATTAACGTATGATGCCGAATCCATGAGTTTCCGTTTAATCATGTCCAGTTTGCATAAACATGTCTTTGAATTAATTCATATTTTTAATTAATTAATCCATCATGATACCTAATGCATAATTATGCAACCTGTAATTTACTAATTCATGAGTCTATTGATGGCTTCTTTCTACTCAATTTGGAAAAGTAATTTACATAATCGAGTAATCTATTAAATAGTTTCTGCATGTTATAATTATCAATTTTTTCTTCTTCTCCACTTAATTGTTATTGCACATGAAGTAGCACAACTTTATAATTAATTCTAGAAGAATATTAATCGTATATTTGTCTATTATAAATAATTTATTGTTGCTTCTGAAGGAGTACAACATTATAATTAATATTTTTGAAGAATAATATTACTTGCTCCTGAAGAGCATATATTATAATTTTCAATATTTTAGAAAAATATTGACATATTGCTTTTGAAAAAGTAATAGTAAAATACAACGTGCTTCCAAAGTAACACATGTTTCAAAAAACATATTATTTTAAATTAGTTTTTATCCTTAACGGAAAATACGTAATTTATGTCATGTTGATATTGACTATTTGATGTTTAATCATATTTTTCGAAACTAATTGTATTTCTTTTTACTTTATTGTCCAGTTAATCAAATGACGAACATCACAAAACTTGAGTTTGCTACACTTGACATATCTAGCAAAAACTATTTATCATGAGTACTCGATGCTAATATCCATCTTGTCTTCAAAGGTTTGGGAGAGTCAATAAAAGAAGGAAATAAACAATCCTTGTAGGACTTTACAAAAGCACTCATTTTCCTTCTTCATCATCTTACAATGGATTGAAAATTGAATATCTTACTGATAAATATCCACACATTCTTTGGAAAAAATTAATTGAAAGATTTGATCATCAGATGATTGTAATCCTCCCAAAAGCCCCTACGAGTGGATGCACATTCGTTTGCAAGACTTCAAAACTATTAGTGAGTATAATTCTGAACTGTACAAAATATTTTCAAAATTGATCTTGTGTGGAGAAAAATCACCGATTAAGATATATTGGAGAAAACTTTTTCTACATTTCAAATATCGAATGTGCTCCTGTAGTAGCAATATGGTGAGCGTGGATTTAAAAAGTACTCAGAACTCATATCTTGCCTGCTTGTGGCTGAACAAAATAATAAATTGATGATGAAAAATCGTGGGTTACGTCTAACTGGTTTTGTACCATTGCTTGATGCAAATGGTACTGCATTATTTGAAGCAAATACAATATCAAGATAATGACGTAGAGGTGGATACGGATTTGGACGTGGACGTGCAAGTGAATTATGGACGAAATAACCAACAAAACCATCAGCAACAAGATAACAATTTCAAAAGGTACAAAGTAAAGGAAAGTAGCGCATCCAAAAAGGAATACGAAGAAAGTTACTTTAGATGTGGAATGAAAGGGTATTGGGCACGTACATATCATACGTCAAAATACCTTGTGGATCTCTATAAAAAATCAATCAAGAGAAAAAGAAAAGTGGAAACAAATTTTTCTGATTATGATGGTCCAATTGATGTGACTCGTTTGAATATCTCTGGTTTCTTTGATGATCCAAATGAGAATATTGACCATTTGATTGATGGTGGTATGATTGAAGATATAGATTAATTTACTTTCTAGTATTTCATTTCCTTTTAGAAATTCAATTTGAAATATGTTATTACTTTTCGTAACAAATTGAAACTTTATTATGCAGTGCTAATTTCATAATAATGAATTATGTTTACTTTTTTAAATTTAAATTCAAGTTTTTTTAAAATAAATTTGTTTTGTTATAGACTCACGGTGGATTGCCAAGATATACTTTCTTGATTGATAGTGCAACTATACATACTATATTTCAAGACAAAAAAAATATTTTTTGGACTTAACATTAGCAAAAAATAATGTTAATACAATATCAGATGCATCGAATATTGTTGAAGGCTCAAGAAGAGCTTGTATTATTTTACCAAATAATACAAAATTATATATTATAGATGAACTTTATTCTAGCAAATTCAGAAAAAAATTACTAGTTTCAAAGATATCTGCTGCAATGGATATCACATTGAGACGATGCAAAAAAATAATATTGAATATCTTTGCATAACTTCTTTTGTATATGGCCAGAAGCAGATAAAAGAAAATTTTCGTAAGATTCCACGTGGCATATATTATATATTTATAAAATGGTCGAATCAAATATTATCACGAACCAGAAGTTCGTTGATCCAAAAAATTATCTATTTTGGCATGATCATCTTAGATATCCTAGAGTTATAATAATACGTCGAATAATAAACAACTCACATGGACATTCTTTAAACAATTAGAAGATTCTTTTACCTAATGATTATCCATGTATAGCATGTTCGCGAGACACGTTAGTTATTAGACCTTCGGTTACAAATTTCAATATATAATCTCCAACTTTGATGGAAAGGATTCAAGAAGATGTATGTGGGCCCATACACCCACCATGTGAATTATTTCGTTATTTTATGGTATTAATTGATTCTTCTACTAGATGGTCACATGTTTGCATACTTCCCACTAGGAATGTACCTTTTCCTAAACTACTTGCTCAAATCATTAAATTACGAGCTCAATTTCCAAATTATTCATCAAGACTATTCGTTATGACAATGCTGGTGAATTTAGATCACAAGCATTCGTAGATTTTTTGCATGACAATTGTGATTGTTGTTAAACACTAACTTGCGCATGTCTATACACAAAATAGTTTAACGGAGTCATTTATTAAATGTCTACAACTTATTTTTAGATCATTACTTATGAAAATAAAATTCCCAACTTCAATTTGGGGTCATATCATATTACATGCTACGTTATTGGTTTGTATCAGATCAACTGCATATTATCAATATTTACATTTTCAACTGGCATTTGATCATGAACTTAATATTTCTTACATGTGGATTTTAGGTTGTACTGTTCAAGTCCCTATTTCACCCCCACAATGGTCTAAGAGTCTCCAACGAAGACTTATGATTTATGTGAGTTTTGATTAACCATCTATTATTAACTATCTTGAACATTTAACTGGTGATTTATTTACTACACATTTTGTATATTGTCATTTTGATGAAATGACTTTCCCAACTTTGGGGAGGGGGGAAGGGGCCTACATCTTGATAAAAAAGATAAAATTTCTTGGAATGAAATAACTCTATCTTACTTTGATTCCCGCGGCAACTAATGTGAGCAAGATGTTGAAAAAATCATTCATTTGCAAAGATTTATGAATCAATTATCAGATATATTTGTTGACAAAAGAAAAATGACAAAGTCATATATACCAGCATAAAATATTCCAGCAAAAATTGATGTCTCTGCAAGACAATTTGTTGTAGCAAATGAATCTCAAATACGCCAGAAGCGTGGTCCGATCAATTGATTCAAAAGACTCTGTATCTCGAAAAAGAAAAGTACAAGAGAAAAACAAACAAAAAACTTCAGAAGAAGTAACATTAGAAAATATTGATCAATCAAATATTGAAAATTTGTTTCCTGAAGAACCATAAGAGTCCGAAAATAATGAGATTTCAATAAATTATATGTTATCTCATAAATTATGAGAAATCAATAATGTTGTTATAGACGGAATTTTTGTCTTTAACATGGCTTTTGATATTATGCAAAACGAGAATCTTGAACCATAGTCTGTTAAAGACTGTCATATAGAAATGATTGACAAAAGTGGAAATAAGCCATATAGATGGAATTGAATTCCTTAAAGAGACAAAAAGTGTTTGGACTTATAGTTCGAATACTTGAAAATGTAATCCTTATTGGTTACAAATGAGTTTTTGTACGAAAAAGAAATGAAAATAATAAAATTACAAGATATAAAGCTCACTCGTAGCTCAAGGTTTCTCACAAATGCCATAAATTGATTATGAAGAAACATATTTTCCCATAATGGACATTATCACTTTGAGATTTTTAATTAGTTTGACTTGTCACAAAGCTTGATATGCACCTTATAGATATAGTGACTGCCTATTTATGTTATTCACTTAATAGTGACATAAATATGAAAGTCTCTAAAGGAGTTAAAGTACGATAAACAAATAATACATACTTGAGAACCATGATCTCAGTTAAATGGTAAAGATCATTATATGGATTGAAACAATTCGAATGCTATAAAAATGACGATGTTTACCCATGTGTTTTCATAATAAAAACAAATATTGAATTTGCAATTGTGGCAATTTATGTTGATGACTTAAACTTAATTAGAACTTCTGAAAAGCTCAAGAAAACTATAAATTATTTGAAAAATGAATTTGAAATGAAATATTTGGGAGAAATCAAATTTTATCTCTAGTTGCAGATTGAACATTTCACAGAAAGATTATTTGTTCATCAATCTACATATACATAAAAAGTCTTAAAACAATTTTATATGAATAATGCACATCATTTGGCATCACTTATGGTTATTCGATCACTTGATGTGAAAATCTTGAAGATGAAAAAAAGGTTCTTGTCGTGAGTACCATATCTTAGTGTAATTGGAGCAATAACTTATCTTGTAAAATGTACTCGACTCGACATAGCTTTTCTTGTAAATCTTCTT
This sequence comes from Fraxinus cuspidata, assembly GCA_903798385.1. Lineage (NCBI taxonomy): Eukaryota > Viridiplantae > Streptophyta > Magnoliopsida > Lamiales > Oleaceae > Fraxinus > Fraxinus cuspidata. The sequence goes on along the minus strand of CAIGRP010091856.1, from coordinate 10,987 downwards.
ACAAGATATAGCTCTACACTAATACATAAACATTGGAATTGTGTTGAACATATTTTTCATTACCTAAAGGGTACTATTGAATTTGGATTATTTTATTCCCAAAAGTCGAGATCTGCTTTAGTAGGATATGCAAATACAAGTTATCTCTCTGATCTACATAAAGCTAAATCACAAATTTGATACGTGTTTATTCGTGGAGGAACAACTATATCATGAAGATCTGTGAAACAATTCTTGATAGCAACATTCTCAAATTATTCTGAAATTTTTGCAATCCATGAAGCAGACTGAGAATGTGTATGGTTGAGGAACATAACCCATCATATCCAAGTATCATGTAGATTATAGTCCAACAATTTTGTACAAGACAACGCTGGTTGTATTGCACAACTCAAAATATGTTATATCAAAGGTGATGGGACGAAGAATAGTTCTCCAAAATTCTTTCATACACATGAGTTTTAGAAGAATGATGACATCGATGTTCAACAAATTCGCTCAAGTGACAATGTGATTGATTTATTTACAAAAGCACTGCCAATTTCTACATTCAAGAAATTGGTTCACAAGATTGAAATGTGTCGACTCAAAAATTTTCAGTGATCAATATTAGGGAAGTAGCTGTACACTTTTTCTTTCTCTTAAGATTTATCCCACTGAATTTTTCTAACAAGGTTTTAATGAGACATTTATCTTTAATACTTCAAAATAAAAGTACTATTTTTTCTTGCTTTGTTTTTTTTGTCTCATTGGATTTTTGTCAAACAAGGTTTTAACTAGACACATATTTTGTAATGTGTCATTTTAAGGGGAGTGTTGTAAATAGTAAGTTTATTAGTGAATGTCAATTATACTCCTGCAATCCCATAAATTATTACCATTGTATCCATAATCTTGCCCTATAAATATAGGGCTTTAATTCTTGTTATGATACCACAATTCTATTGATTTTTAGTCTCTCTTTTCACAACACAGTTTAAATTATTGTTTTATTTATATGTTGGGTGACTTTGGTTGACTTCTTTGGTCATCATAGGTTGCTAATACACGTTTTATTCATTTTGTTGGCTGTTAGTCACTTTATTATGTGAAAATGAAGAAGGGGAAATTTCGTTGAAGGTCACTCTACTTATGGGTTTGTTTCATGTTAGTTATCCAACATCAAATTATTTCAATTTTATCTCTATTCTTATATTTTTATTTCAATTTATTCGTTCCACATGTAACCATTATCAAAACTAACAAAATTATTGATTTGGTTTGTCGTAATTTTTATTCTGATCAGTAATGTACTGGTCGACGTAATTTTATTGTGACCAGTAATGTATATGTTACTTGGCACATGAAAGACCTTCCTTTTTTTTTTTTTTTTCAAATAGAAAAATATGTGTGATTCGAAAATGTGGATTGTAGCACCTAAATGTTGTGACAACAACCTAAGTTGGGTTACTAATTACGTCAACCAGACTGTGAGTTGCATCAATGATTAACACTTTTAGACGAATTGGCAAATTGACACAAAAATTGAATAATCAACTTGAAAAAAATTGAGATTGGATGAACAACTTAAAATGACCCTGTATATTTGAAGAGATTTATTCATCAATTACGGTCTTGTTCATTTAGATAATATACTCGACTTGGTTTTCACTTAATAAATGTATTTATTGAATCTGTGAAATTGTCGTTGATTGCTTACAATAGTAATTGAACTTGAGGTCTCTAAGTGCATTAATATCATTTTGAACCATATAAAAATACTCACTTTTATTGTTTAATATAATTTTTCAATAATAGTAGTCAATAAAGATTTTTCAGTGCAATCAAAGAAAAATTAACGGAGTTAGAAGTAGTGATGGGTTGCCCCGGTATAAGTTGAAAAATACATGGAATTAAGGAAATTATATAGTTGAGGAAATGAATTATCTTTCATGACTTCACATCATAGAATAATGGCGGACAGTGGAAATATGACAGGTTGAAAAATGTCATGTCCAAATTGGGTTAATCTCTATAAAGAGAATTTACAAAAATAGCTAATAATAGTCACTGTAGAGAATAACGAAATAATTTGACATTATGAAAATAAACACAATTACAAGAATACAAGATTTTACGTGAAAATCTAAATAGGGAAAAAACCAAATATAGAAGAGGAGAATTCACTAGATCGAAACATTGAATTGTTGTTATAAGATTTGATGTTCTCAATCAAAATCTAATATTTTCTAAATCTGCGAAGAGCCAACAAATCTTGCAGTATATGTACAACCATAATTATAGTGTTTTAGATGGATCATGAAATGTTCATCTTAAAATTCGTCAAAATCGCAAAACAAACTTCGATTGGATGACACCAGAGCTTGAGCGATGTCCTCGTGCCCAGCGAGCGGTGCCTCACGACGCTCGAGCGCCAAGCTCACGTATAGCGAGCTCAACACCTCATGTTCTAAGTGTTCGAGCGGGAGATGGTTGAACGACGAGCATAAATGCGGTCACTTTTTATCTTTGGTCCATTTTTGGAAAGGCTATATATAATATATTCACAATATTGTTTAGCTAAAAGCAAAATATCGTGAAGTGCTTGTTTAACACCCATTAATTTTTTTATGTATGGTTACATGATCATTTTCAAACACACATTCACACAATAAAATATTCTATATGTACAACAAATTTTTTTTCTACTTTTTAACTACACATTTTCCTAAAAATAATAATCAAAACTCATTTTTTTCCCAACTAATGAAAACCAAACATGCTCTAAAAGTATACTTGAATTTTTCAAAGTCTAAAAATAAAGGAAAGACAAACCCGTGGTTTATGTTGCTCTTTTATTGATCAAATTTGCCTTTTTTTCCTATGATAAATTTTATGCATCATATTAAGCAATACTAAGAAATATAATAGATACGACTTAACTAAATAATTTTTTTTAAAAAATTCTTTAATGTCGTTGAATACTATAATTGACATATGTCATGTTTTGTGACTCAAATTTCACGTGATTAGGAAATTTGATTCATGAAGGAAATTTAGATAATTTTGGTTTAGAAGGTCAGATTGATAAGTGATCAAATTTCATACTTGATTGAGAGTTTAATTGGGATAAGGACTTTGTGATTAATGACTTTACTTCATCTATAACTCCAAAATTTGGCTCTTATAAATACTCCATAAAGTGTAGGCTCTTCATAAATTCAAAATAACAATTAGATCATTATTGTATACATTAGAAACTTAAGAGAATTGCTTAGATTTAGATTGAGAGAATCAAATATTGTAAAGACAATTTTAATTTCTTGGTATAATAAATTCCACTCTTCTTCCACATAAATCTTGATTATTACGTGATCCATATTTTTCATATTGCTCATATTAATCTCTTATTTAATTATTTAGCATGGTTCTCAACAATTGATATAAGAATGATTCTGGTATTTTGTTTGATTCATAACATTGGTATCATAGCCAAGGTTTTTTTAGTGGTTTTTAGGATGTCCAAATTAGTTATTAAAGTGAGGTTTACACATTGTCGATTGTTTCAGAGATGACAAATATGAAATTTAAGATTCTATTTTTGGACCACAACAATAGATTTTCTTTGTGGCAGATAAAAAGTGAATAGTTCTTGTTTAATTGGATCTTGATGATGCTTTGTTCTGGATTATAGAATTCCCGCAACAATGACTGCAAAGGAGAAACAAAGAAAGGATCGGAATGCCCTATCACAAATATATCTTCATCTTTATAATTACATTGTTCAAAGCGTGGTAAAAGAGAAAAGTGCTGCTGGGTTATGATTAAAATTAGAGCAGCTTTGTATGACAAAGAGTTTGACAAGTAAGTTGTACTTGAAGAAACACTTGTATTCTCATCGCTTGGTAAAATATGAATTTTTGGAAGTCCATCTATCCATGCTCAAAGTAATCGTTGCTGATTTGGAGATCATGAAGGTCAGGTATGATTAAGAGTATTTACGACTCATTATTGATATATTCGTTTTTGCCTATGTGATATATGACTTTCAGAGATACCATTCTCTATATTTGGGATACTCATACTATTAACAAGGTATATGATGTGCTATATTCTAAGGAGAAGATGAAACATCTGGTCATTGGCTCTGAAGCCCAGCCAAAAGGGTTTTGTTGTTCGTGAGAAGAAGGGACACAGTCATAGATAACAACAGTGGTAAAGTCTATTGGTATTGCAGCAATAATTGGTACATGAAGAAGGATTTCTATGAGTGGCGGAACATGTTTGCTACTATAAATTAGAAGGAACAACCAAAAAATTCCGGTAATGTCAATCTTGTAGAAGAAGACAGTGATAGAGATCTTTCGACAATTACTGAAGGTGGCTTCGAATTTGACGTGATTGAATTCTTGATTCAACTTGCATTTTTCATATATGTTCAAACCAAGATTGGTTTTTCTCGTATGAAACAATTACGAGGGGTTCCGTGATGAAGGGAAATAATGAGCCTTGTAAATAGTTGTGATTGGTAATGTCAAAATCAAGATGTTTGATAGGACGGCTAGAACACTTGGCCATGTTCTACATGTTCCAGGTATAAACAGGAATGTAATCTCTTTGAGTACTCTTGATTTTAAAGGGTATAGATATACTAGTGGAGGTGGAGTTTTGAAAGTTAGCAAGGGTGCTCGAATTGTGTTAAGGGAATATAGAAAGTTTGGGTTATATGTGTTAAAAGTTTTGACGGTCATTGTGGATGCAGCTGGAGCTTATGATTCAATAAGCAATAACTCGGGTAGAATTGGTTGTGATCGGGTTGTTCGTGGTGGTTCGAACAATAATACTGGAAAATCTTCTAGTAGCCCAGGTGGAGCTTGTTGTGATCTTGTTGCTCTGATTCGAGTATGTTTAACAACTTAGGTTAAGTTTGAGTTGCTCGTGGTGATTCGAGCAAGTTTGGTGACTCGACTGGAGCTAGTAATGAATGGAATGATTCAAGCAGGTATGACATGCAAAGTAGTTCTACTAGTAAGCAAGGATTATATTTAGCTCACAGTTACTGAGTATGTTCAGTAGGGGAATGGTGGAAGAATTGCAAAATGACTTGAATAATGAAGACTTAATTCCTTGCTATGGAATTTGTGTCAATCTGAAGTTTATTATCTTTCGTGACTCAATTCTATGTGATTTAGAAGTTTGATTCATGAAAGAAGTCTAGATAATTTTGGCTCAAAAATCCAGATGGATAAGTGATCAAATTTCATACTTGATTGAGAGTTTAATTGGGATAAGTACTTTAGGATTAATGACTCTATTTCATCTATTACTTCAAGATTTAGCTCCAATAAATACTCTACAATGTGTGGGCTCTTCATAGATTCAAGATAACAGTTAGATTATTATTGTATATATTAGAAACTTGAGAGAATTATTTAAATTTAGATTGAGAGAATCAAATCTTATAAAGACAATTTTAGTTTCTTGATATAATAAATTCTCCTCCATCTTCCACATAAATCTTGGTTATTGTGTGATTTATTATTTTCATATTGTTCATAATATTCTCGTCTTTAACGATTTGGCCTGGTTCTAAAAATATTGTATCAGAGCGATTCTAGTATTTTGTTTGATTCGTAACAGTATCTGACTTGGCCAACCAAAGGTTGATGCGGAAATTTGATCTTACACGTAAGAACTAAAATATGAAAAAGTGAACTTAATAGTATTGCTCCAAATTAAAGAAATTATTATCCTAACCCTCTTTACGAGGATTGAAATTGTTCAAATTAATAAATTAATTGTGCATAAATAAACAAAAGAAATTAAAACAGCATATACTACAATTTGATTTCAAGATAATGATCACACTGCCACAGATGGTTTCAATACACAATCCCGACCTGAAATGCTTGTGGTGCTCAACCATGCCTTCAACCATTATTATTATTCTTCGAAAGTAGTTGTTGGCCTTGATATAAGTTCTATTGAATCACAGTTCAAACCCTAAAATTGCATAACTTTTTCATAATACCAGCAACTCCATAACATCAAAATCATCAAACCCATCCATATCATCTTCAGAACAGGGACGAAGCTGGAAAATTATTCTAGCTGGGCAGGTATTTCCTGGCTCCGTTCCTGGTTGATTTGAGTGAAGTTGGGAGTCAGTGACACTTTGCCAGTGGTCGGCCAGAGTTTCCAGTCGGAGTAGGTGGAGGCGAAACTCGTCGTGGATACTAGGGTTCCTGTTTCTGCACATGTTTTTGCCCAGTACTGTCATGCTTGTGACTTGACTCAGACTCCATCATTAAATTCATAATCTGAAACGCAAGCAAGTGTATTTCTTTCTTTTCTTCTATTTCTGTATCATCGCGATTCCGACATGCGTCAGCAATATTGATGCAGATTTTTAATGCGATAACTACATTAAGAGGATAAATAACCCAAATTAATAGCACTGTTGTTGCTAGATATCATTATTTACTATATAATAATGTCTAACTGCTGTGAGAAGTCCATCAAACAGATCAGCACAAACTTTTAAGGCATAAGTCCTCATTTAAAGGATATGTAGGCAACACATGACATGAAATTGAAGGTGAAGTCACTTTTCGTGATTTATTCCTGTCAAATAAACTTGGAAATACTACAATTTAATTATCCACCTTGAAGTATCTAAATTTTCAATCTAATGGCTTTTCTCGACTGAAACTAAACATAGAAATCGACAGCAAAAATTTTAAAAAATTGTAAAAGAAAGCTATACTGTGAGATTTCTTCGCACTTTCGGAAATTTCTTCATCAGTTTGACTGCCATGTTGTTCACTGTGGTTAGTGTGTTTTCCAAGATCGGCTGGAAAGAAAGAGAGACAGTCTATGATATACAAACTATTAGCCTGCAGGAAATAGGAAATATGGTTCATTCTGTTTATCTCGAATGCTCTTCGAAATTGGAGCTAAAAGATGTTGGAAGATGTCCATGCATGTCTTGTAGTTCCCTGGATAGTTCATTCTTGTTGAGCTATAATTATTGTTGTTGATTTTAGCATGCTTCTTAAGTTTGAATCCTACAAGGTCCTACATATCTATTTTTTGTTGAACCAGCATAGAAGTAACTTTAAGATAATAAGATGGACATAAAATTAAGAAGCTGAATGAAACTATTTTACATTAATATAATATAATTGTGACAGAGCTGTACTTCAGAATTTTCTATATTAGGGAATAGAGCTGGTGCACATCCCAAAATACATAGTTTTTGCATATGGTGGTAGGATTATTTTCTTCTTTTCCTGAAGTAAGTTTACTTTAGCATATAGAATAAGGGATTTTATCTCTATTTTATCACAGATGGAGATTTCTTACAGAGTTAGATGAGGGATTCATAGAGTCGAAAGTGTTTGCTACATTTAAATACATTAGGCTTTCTGGCAGGAATATGAATAGGTGATTCTCCATCTAAATAAAAAAGATTGACTTGCTTTAGATAGCAGTGGATTATCTGGTATGCTAGTTGTGTTGCAGAAAATATATTTGTAATTGTATCAGTTGTTTATCGTATAGGCAATTAAAATTAACACATAAACCTGTATGCACAAAAAAATTTCTCACTAAAATATTCTCTAGAAATTGCCATGTAAAATGGTATTCCCGTCTTCCCTTCTACAAACTGAATATTCTAGTTCTTTTCCTTCATGTAAGAATTCGCAGCATTTTTTAACATAAATTTCGGGTCAAGAAATTTAATTGAAATGATGAATTCCAAGATCTTTTCATGGTTGAATCACCTTGCATTCCAAACGTTCAAAATCTGCATTTTTTTTGTTCTCTAATGGTCCCAATCTCGATCACAATGGAATGAGATTATCATCCACAATTTAAGTGTCAATTTTTGTGAGATTTCATGTTCAAAATATGATTCCAAGGACTTTCCGATTTTGGTGTAAATTTCCATACGAATTTTCACTATATTTTTCCTGCCCTTTTTTTCTTATATTTTCCAATGCATAATCATTGGAAGTTATAGGGAGTTAAGGGTGGTTTGAGAGTTATATGTTTTGAATTTCAAGTTCAAACTCCCTCCAACCCTTTTAATAACTTGTGGGTCGGGTCATCCCACATGGGCGATCTACGACCCGTATTTTTCTAACATCTCCCACTTGCACATAATGGGCTGGATCTGAACCACAAGGGACAACGAATGTCACACATTAGATCTTTCTAAAGATCTCTCTCACAAAAATTCATACGAAAAATAGATCGTGCTACCAGGGAGTAATATTAGAGTTCAAAATATTATAAACCTGTTAGGGATATAAAATAGCTCAACTAGAGGAACATTACATCTCGCTATACCCCAAACTCATTTTCTAACATTAATTCAAGTATTTTCGATCCCTCAAATATTTATGCAATATACTTAAACTACACACCATATCATTGTATTCACAATTATGTNTTTTCTAACATTAATTCAAGTATTTTCGATCCCTCAAATATTTATGCAATATACTTAAACTACACACCATATCATTGTATTCACAATTATGTTCTATACCCTAAATGGTTAAACACAATTGTCCGGCCGGTGAATACAAATATAAATGTTGGTTAAAATAGTTTTCCTTTCCTATTTGAATCCTTCAACTTTAAATCAGTTGCTTTCCTGGACATGTCCCATCAAATCGAATCAATCATAGTTATTGACAACATGCTAAAGTAGCAATACCGAAATAAAATCTCAAAAATAGTCAAAAGTTATCAGGGTATATATGAGGTCAAATAAACCTCAAGGTCTCACACAATGAGGAAATAGGGATCCAATCACTCATTTACCCAATATTGGTTGTAAAAGCATACGTGGTATGAAACACGTGCTACGATGTTTTCTCCCATTCTTAGGGCATATGTCATATCCTTTATAAACAAATAACACCATACATATCATAGTTCATGTATTCTCCGATACCTAACTTGAGTTCTCCTTATGTTCATTCCTTCATACAATCTCAAATCAAGAACTCGATTTGGCTACTAAATAAGTTTAATGGATTACAAAATCCATGTAGATTACTTATTGTAATCTCATCTTAATATCTTATCAAGGTGACCGGATCACGTACAAAATATGATCACTTTGTCTCATCTCAACACACCCCAATGTATTTGATGCAATTGTTCGTGTGAGTGAATCAATCTCAATCTGTTTGACATACTTTATATGTGCATGCAAAATATTATCTCGTAATCTCAAGAATAGATTACACATGAACTCAAAATTATTCTTCTATGGGCACATAAAAATTAATCAAGAGTTTTCTAATACACCAAGTATCATATTCTACGTAATTTTAGAGATTTGACATTACCGACAAGTACATTTCTAAACATCTTTAGAGTATGATGATTACAGACCATCATTTACGTAGGTATATTGCAAAGACACTTTCTTTGCTAATGTCTCTCACAGAAACACTATCGAGTGTTTGGTTCCAGCATGATATTTGAGATCCTTAACCCATGAGATAATTGCATAACTATCATGGATCTCATATTCACAAGTAATATCATTAGATGTCCAATACATCTATACCAAACAATTTCTTCAGTTATCAAGTTATATACTACAAGATATGCTTCTTGCTACTCTATGTAGTAAGATTGCACAAGTCTAATAACTATTTGTGCTTGACTAAATCTCATCCTTAGTCGATATTTGGATATATATTTCAATCACAAGTTATTCATTCTACAACAAAGAGAATAACTGACAGCAACACTCTTCATGTATCACAATATCCTTTCTAAGGACAACATCGATGCCTTCTGACTAGATCCATGATATGACAAATATTAGGGTAAGTATACATTGTAGCATACTTGTAACTCTTAATCGTATTAGATATGATTATCTGGATATTTCTTTGTGCACTTATGGAGTCCTTGGACATACATGAAAACTCATATGGTCACCTTTCGACATAAAAACATCAACAAGGTAGCAAATTCCACAATTGAAAAATATTCTAGAATCTTTATGGTATATAACTCTTGTGATAGATAAACTAAACTAGAATAATCATTTTTAAGACAAAATATACAATTTTCTAAACCCATGTCATTCGTCTATAAAATTAAGGACAACCATTTCAAAATGATCTCAATACACTCATTCTCATGCTTAGCCAATATCGTGTCATCAACATCAAAATTAGAATTATAACTTACCATCAGACTTTTAAATAAATACAGTGATTTTCATTTACATGATGAAAATTTTATATGAGATTTAAACCTTGTTAAAACTCAAGTACCACGTCAAGATGACTGCATTAGGCTACAAGTGCAACTATAGAGTTACCACAATATTATAAAAGCCTTCAACATGAAGCCTACAAATCGATTCATATAGATCTCTTCAATTAATTTTCAATTGAGAATGAAATACAATCTCAAACTCTATTTGATGTAATCTAAATTTAAACACATTATCACGATTAATATCAGCCTATAGAAGCGAATTTCACTACTAAGAAAAAGGTGTATCAAACTCAATATACTCATATTGAGTCTAACATTTATCTAAAAAATGAGATTTATTTATAATAAACTCATTAGTCTTCTATTTAGTTTTTAAGAACCTGAATGTTCTTAATAAATATAATGTCCAATTAAAACTTCCACCAAATCTCAAATTAGATTGTAATTATGGACTCCATATATATATTTCCCTCACTTTTTTCAAATTTCTCCACTGTTTCTAAATCAATAATAATTGAAATTGAATAGCTCTTAGATCCCATTGGAACCAAGATCCATTGAAATTGGATAGTAGTTTGATAGCTTCCACTTGAAAACAAATTACTCCGACTTGAATCAGAATTTTAAACCAACTCTTACGTATTAAAAAAAAAAACTAATTCATCAATACACATAATATCAATTTCAATAATATTCTCCAGAATTTTTTCCTTATTAAAAAACAATGTCACATCTTGTGACCCGATAT
>CAIGRP010091852.1:0-12267 GCA_903798385.1 Fraxinus cuspidata | reverse complement strand
ATACCATACTATTCCTCTCATATGTACTATCGTTTTGCCTATGTTAAAAGAGGAAATTATGCTTTGATCTTAATGCTATCCATTTTTGCTTATATCAAAAGGGAAAGATGGAGTGAGATGAAATTGTAGTTGATTATGCATGTTTTGGTTTGAAAATATAACATGCTTAGAGTATATGAAAATGGGGAAAGAGGGAAAATCATTTATATGCTTTGAATATATAGTCATTAATTTGTAAAAGATATGTGGAACATGAATTACATGATAAATTTATAATGTATATTCATTTGTCAATATAATATCAATTATTCAATCTTACCTTGTAAATTATCTTGTTTGTCATAATTAAAAAATGGAAAATTGTTAACATATGGTTGATTGCATCCTTAATGTTTTGATCATGACAAATAAGATTAATATTATTTCTAATAATTGACTTTGAGTCATGATAGTTCAACGTTAAAATCAACCAAGCGTTGCCAAAATCAACACATCATAAATCGGACTCGAAATGAAGATTAAAGTGAAAGTTAAGCATTCAAGTCAAATAATTTGAGACGAGAGATTAAAATATCAAAATCAAAACTATCAAATCAGGCTCATGAAGAAGAAGAAGAAGATTAAGAGTTTAAGAGTCAAATATGAAAGAAACTTCGAAATAAGATCAAAGACTGGACTTTCGAGATCATATGTAAAGGTATAACACTTTTATCTTTAGTAATGAATGGCAATAGCTCAAAAATCATTTTGTGCATGAATAGTTCTTTTCATATTACTTGCATAAAATATTTTTGTTCAAAAGTAAGATTAATCTTTCAAAGTGTACTTGAACTTAGATCATATCTCTAAAAAAAAGTCAATGGTCTGGTCAACCAGACGTCCGTTGACCAGGCGGTCGACCGGACTTCTCCAACGATCCAAAATTTGACCGTTCTGATTTCTGATTTTTCATGTACAAACGATTATATTGGTAATCCAAAAATTGATAGTCGACCGGACCGTCATCCGATTTGACAGAAAATTTGGTATTGTTCACTTCTATAAATATCAATTCACTTGTCATTTATTATAATAACTTTAGAGCATTCAATTGAGATTATTGAGATTCTTTTGAGCTAAAATTATATTGTTTTTTCATCTCATTTATTATTATCAAATCATTTAGATTTGAAAAACTTTTGATCAAATTAACTTTTGAAAATCTACTCATCAAAATTTTCATTTGAAAATATTCTTTGAACTTACATTTTTACATTCATTTAAATTTATTTTTTCATAACAAAAATTTTGATTCTTGGATCAAACCTCATGAATCATTTCTCTTATCAAAGTTTTTCATTTCTTTTTGAGCTTAATTTATCTATATCAATTTTAAAAAAGATAAATATTTAAGAAGATATTTGCACTTACATTGCATAAACTTTTTCTACTTTTTCATATTGAAACTTTGATTGAATAAGTTTCTAATTTCTCTCTTAGTACTTAATTTATCACAAATTATTCATTGAAAGAAAGATATATTTTTGAAGAAGATTTTTACAGTTACAATGTATAAACTTTTCTTCTTCATATTGAAATTTTGATTGATTGAACTAAACTTGTAAAATCATCATATTCATCAAAGTTTCTCATTTCTCTCTTAATATTTAATTTATCGCAATCATCCATTAAAAAGAAGATATTTCTTGAGAAATTTTTGAACCTTTTGTATTTATTTTTTCATCTTCTCATAGAAACACTTTGATTTATTGAATCTAATTTTTTTCTATCATATTCATCAAAGTATTTCATCTGACACTTGAGCTATCATTTATTACTATTCATTGAAATGTGAGTCTCTCTTAATATTTAATTTGTTTGTATTATTTATTAAGAGAGGAATTTCACTGTAAATCACTTTGATGAAGTGTGGGTCATGTTGAAGTCCCCTTAAAGATCAACATTGTATAAGGATCGGTGCTCTTTGTTGTAAGTCACTGTGTGGTCATATTGAAGTCCCGTAAAACTCAATAGTGTGGGTCGTGTTGAGGCCCCATAAAGCTCAATATTGTAAAAGGATCTGTGCTCCTTATTTGCAAGTCATCAAAAGCGTTGTAAATGGTTGGATTGAAGTCAATCAATATAGTGAAAAAACATTGCTCGTGCCAGAGAGCTTGGTAACGAAGGACGTAAATCATTGCTTTGGATCGAACCTCCACAATTATATTGTTTGCATCATTTCTCCCTTTTACTTATTATTTTTTATTTGTGCTTACTATTTGAATTAATCTATTTAGTCTTTACTTGCTTGAATTTAGATTAATTTTTCGAAAAAGTTCTTAAAAAACCAATTCACCTCGCCCCCCCCTCCCCCTCCGGCCTCTTGGTTAGTCATTCTTGGACTATCAATCTCTTGTAATAGATTTGAAGATCTCTTAAAAGTTATTGATGTAACACTTGTAATAAATTTTGTCAGTATATCAGTCTATTGTATAGGGTGGCTGACCCCTTATCGATGTATTAATTGTATGAATAGACGGTGATGTGAAGTCTCAATTAGGGAGATGAGGTCACGTGGTTCTGATCCAACAGTCACCATGTAAGCCAAGGCAGTATAAATATGTTCTCTTTGTAACTGAAAAGGGGTTTGGGTTGTTGGTTGGGAAATTGACAATTGAAACTCGAAATACACTTGAACTATTGAGGGAAATATACAAACACTTTGCTTATTTTCTATCAACTACAATTTTCAAACATACAAGACAACAACTTATATAGCATTTCATCTATCATTCCACATATTTATGTTTGTCACTACATAGATTAGTTTGGTTTCCATCCGGTGATCGTTGATAGCGCGATTGCCTTTGTTCCCCCACCGAAATCTGAACATTTTTGTCTCTCGCCTCAAAGTACTTCCCGCGTCCATTTCTTCCTTGCTTCCACCTTTACTTTGATAGGACTCGCCGGACTAGTGCTTGATTTGGTGTGAGTGAGTCCGACATCTGTTGGCACATTTTTTGGGGTCAACGGATTTTATTCATTTTCAATATCTTTATTGTCTACTTCAAATGCAACGATATCTTCTAGTTCCCGCTAAATTGTCGACCACTGAGTATCACAGCACACGATCATTATTGACCTCCAAACCTGCCACTGTGCATTAGGGATAATCTCAAGGCATTCACTTGAAGTCCACTGCAACATAGTTTGGGCTACTACTGTTCAAATTTTATTTCAAAAGTTTCTGACATTCTTTATTGTAAAATGACATATTTAGTGTCAAACCTTTGCTAAAATTTGCAATGATATCCTCAACTTTTATTCATCTAATTTTATCCCCAACCATCTATAAATTAGTAGAGGTAGTCCCAAAGACGATTTCTATCAAATTCAACCATTAATTCTGTAATGTGAGTTAAAGCCTTTTAGTAAAAGATAATATTGTCAAATTTCTTATACCATCTTCAACCCATTTCACCAAAATGGTGCAACTTTTACACCATTTTATCTAGTCATTCCAACTCATTACACTAAATGTTAAACCAAAAAAACAAAATCACTTTCTTTCCCTTTTTTTTTTCAATCCTCAAAACTAATTTATTTAAAAAATTATTTAGTTGTATATTCTATTACTACTTAAATTAATAAGTTAGAAATTATATTTGATTAATTAAAATATTACGTTATTATTAAACTTTAAAAATGTTACGCTTAAGGTTATTAGCACAAACGTCCCTAAGTTTAAAGTTCATTGTACAAAACATTCTCATTTTTTTCAGTGTTCTAAAATGCATTTATGATACTTTTTCAAAACGCATCGCATATGGGATATGCACATGATAATGCAGTCAACACATTTTGTTGACCGCATATATAACTTAAACGTTAAAATGCACACGTATTTGTGTTAATGATTGTGTCAAAATTAGCCTAGCAAAGCCCAACCTATTTTCCTAACTTAAAAAAATAAAAAGTAAATTGAGCCTTACAAACATTAAATTAACCCAAATTACCCAATCCCATGAATTGTATATAGCAATCTATACAGGTTTGATCTTTAGAAAAATAAAAAATCATGACAAATATTCGTAAAGCTGCAAACTATCTACGCTGAGTTTAAACCTTCTTCGATCTTTCTCTAGTTTTACTAGCAAGTGGTGCTAGTAATGAACAATTTTGGATTGTTCATGATTGTGATGATTCCAAGATTCAATCACCATATATTACTTGATCCATAAATTCTTTTAATACATATTTTATTGATCAAACCATATTGTTTCATATTAAACCACATATCAAAACACACAAGATATTTTGATCAAATACCAAAACACCTAATCCACTAGAGATAAATCGATATCAGGGATCGGGAGTTGTCGCAGAAGCACAAATTCAAAAGGACTAAGGTGAGGTACTAGAGTCAGGATCTGGTTTCGGAGCACCATTCCAAGAGGGTTAAGTATAAACCAAGAGTCGGGATTTGTTTTGAAGGAGTGCACTAGAGTACGATCAAGGGAGACTGCAGGAATTGAGGTCAGAACTTCTGCAGGTTAGACGAGTGTTCACGTGAAACTCGCAAGCGTACGAGATCTTTGTACAAGTAATAAAATATGTTAGTTAAGAATATCGTTCCCACGAGAAATAATGTCTAATTCGTAGTTCAATCGTTTTTATCAAATTCGAAATATAGCGATAAAAGCAAATTGTGTTTTGTTGTATATACTAACTTCTACTCTAAGAAAACAAATAAATATGATGTTTTTTTTCTAATATGTGAATGCTTGTATCGGATTCATGTACCTCCATATTTCCATCTATTTCAATTCTCAATAATCATTATATTCAATTCATGCATTTTTTACAACCGATAAAGCTAATATGTTAAATGCTCTTTTCCATGATACACCAACTTATGACTAACATGACACGATCATATTCCTAGTCCGATTCATATGAAAGTCATGCATTTGGTTTTGATTATCAATAAGATTGCACGTGTGAAAGAGGTTATTCTTTATTCTAACTACACATGTTGATTTTACCGCGTTCTAGAATTATTGAAAATATTTCTACACTACAACAAGCAACTAACTACTTAATGGGTGATCAAGCAATAATTAGTGCAATGAGTATGTAAAATCAATCAAATAATAACATGAAATTCCTAACTTGATGTCTTAAATTAAAATAAATAAAAATAGGGTCCAACATTCATCCAATACAATTGAAAAACCTAGCCAACCATCCTACTTATTAAAATATACAAAAAATTAATGAAAAGACATCACCCAGATCGAGAAATAATGAAAAAAGTGGAGGAATCCAATTTCTTAACTTGAATCTTGAAAGGGGATTAATATTTTTCAATAAACTTGTATAATTTGCCTTTGGTGGATGATTGTGTCTCGTTCTTTGCCTCCAAAATATATAGAATATATGATTTTTAGATCAAAATGAGGTCTCACCTGTGTTCTGGTTGAGTTTGGTATATCTATATGCCTAAAATCTTGTTACCGAAGGAAAGTTTTAATTGAAAAATGAAACAAAATCTCGCTAAAAATTTGTACTAGCGGTCGCATAGTACATTTATAAGCGGTCGCATAGAATGACGTCCAACCATCAATTTTGGCCCTGAAATGCATGATGCGGTCGCATCAAATTAGACCTATGCGGCCGCATAGGTATAAGTTTCTATTTCTACAGGATAGTCTTCAATATTTTGGTCATATCTTTCTCTCCCAATATTCGATTGAGGTAATTCAAATTGCGTTGGAAAGATAACTCAAAGAGATATAAATCTTCATGAACGTATAATTTTTCCAATTTGAACATTTCCTATGCCAAAAATGAGTCTCAAACTGAGATTGAAAAATCTGAAACATAACGTTTTCGGCTGAAAGTTGATATGTGATAGTACTTGGACTATATTTATCCCTTTGGCATCTTTCTCCATCCAATTGATGCCTAATACTCTCAAATCTTCATCTTGAGGTTCGACGTAACTTTTGAGTATTTGTATTTCAGTCTCCAAACTTTGTATTTGATACAATTGAGCCTTTTCTGCTATCTTTTCATTATTTTCTCTAATTTTTCATCAAACATTGAGTTTTACTTACAAAATTAAATATGTTGACATCCAACCTCCGATGTCTTTAAGTATAGTTTGTTGTAGGCATTGAGCTTATGCTAATTTAAGCCGGATATTTGAGAACAGCTCGGATTATGTTATTACCAAGGTTTGAGGGGACATAATGATTAAAGGTTCCTTACACATTATACAAACAGTCAATCGACAAGTGACATATGGAAGATCTTACATCAGCGCCCACCAATTTAACTAATCATATGTCTTAGCTTCATTCCCTAAGTAATTTATTAATTGATAGGAACCACATGTAAGGTTAACTCATGATGACCTGACAAGCCGAGCTCACTAACCAATCCAAAAGTGCCAATGATGTACTTTGTCGGCTCGGTACTGTAGTTGATAAGACAAGAAAATGAAGTATGCATGTAAATCTTTTCCTATAAGAGGACAATGAGAGTCTTGAAGAAAAAGGGGAAGAAAACGGCTCAAAAGAAAAAAAAATATACTTCATATTTCAAATATCTCCTTGAAGGAAAAAGAGCAAGTGCTGATAGTTATAATAGTAATTTGCAAATCACTATCAATAAAATTCTTATTTGCATTTCAAGTTGGCTTGAATCTTGTTTATACAATTTTCAACGTCGACAAAATACAACACAAGTTAGGTAATATTTTATCCAAAAAGGGGTAAAATATCACAATTTAAGATCTCGAATAAGTGTAGAAACTACACTTACCAATTTTGAATTTTGAGTTGGACTCTAATTTGATATTAATTAAAATTTGATTTTAACTAAGTAAACCCGTCCTTAAATTACGGAATTAGAGTTGGACTATAATTTGATATTTAATTAAAATTTGATTTTAATGCAATAATCCCCTTAATTAAATGAATTGATTAATTTGAATAATTAGTTATTCATTTTTCCAATTCATTAGTCTTTATTAGTTTAGACAACTTTAATTGCAAGAAATTTGAAACATTTTTGCATATAATATTAGATATTACATAGGAATATGTTTATATGATGAATGTTTAATGATTGGATTATTATGGATCCATGTGGATATGATAAATGGTTAGTTTTATTTTTATTATTTTATGGGCATGCGAGCTATTATCCATTTTGGAGCTATGAGTTCATTATTATTATTATTATGGGACTACATGTCCAATTCTTTTAGGTATATGTACCAATTATTAAAGGATACAGGTTGCAACTAAAGATACAAGAAGATGAGAAGACCATGAAGATGATGCATTGCATAAGTCAGTGTAATAATCCCTAGGAATTGACCAACTAACCTTCCCTTTGGATTGGGAATACTAGATAGAATTAATTCATAATTGTACGTACTATTATATGTATGTGTATTTATACATTAGAAGTATAATTAAATATATATATATAATTATTATGATGAGATATTGGCATGAAAATCCCTCGCGTAAAATATTAAGTCAATTTATTTTTTGTCTTCCATCATTTTAGTAAAAAATGAGAGTCATATATCATCTCAGCTTGTTGAGTACATTCAAGGATGGTCTATTAATAATATGTTTGATATTATGAAATATTAGAAATTTCTGAATGGTATCAACTTAACCAAACTAAAATTTACCTTTTGTTGAGAACATTCAAGAAGATAAATTATATGCATGTTAAGTTAACACATAAGAAATGTGAAGACCAATATTTGTCAACTTAATGATTTGGGAGTTATATGGAGATACAATTGATAATAGTATCTACCCAAATATTCATTAAGGCTTGTTGAGTACACCCAAAGTCTTAATACTGCAAATGGGATCCTAACCCACTAGGAATCAAATATGGATTTCATAAATTTATATGAAATGATCATAAATTTAAGTTAAACAGTGGAAGCCTAATTAATTTAATAAAATACCATGTTAAATTAATTGATGCAATTTTTGCTACAAATTAAATTTTTTATTTTTTGTCATTTCCATTTTTGAATTATGAGTAATCATATGTGTTTGAGAGATATACTAGATGCCACATTTGTTACGTGCTTTCTATAATGTAAATATACCAAAAGTGTACTGTGTCAAATTTTGTAATATAATTGTGAAGTTACGATATCGAACCCACAAGGATTGGAATTTAATTTATTACTAAGTATTATAATTGAGTAGCTTCTATTTTATCTAGATAATCAAACTATAAAATCAATGGTTTTGAACAAATTAAACTGAATACTGTGACGAATTTAACGATATTAATGCAAATTTGAAAGATTTATCAATAGGAGGAAGCTTAGGGTTTTAATTTCACATAACTATCAAATGTGTTTCTTAATTATATAATTATTTCTAATCAATTTTCCTGAGTTTATAAGAAAGAATCCTAATGTAATTCTACTCCCTCTCTTGAGTGCCGAGTAAAAACTATTCATTTGTTTCAATTCCAGTATCTCTAAATTTAAATCTATAAATTATCAAGTTCATGATTCTTAAGTGGAACATGCTTTAAAAATTTTATACTTTCTTTCGAAACCCATAAAATCTAGGATGTGTTATTTTATAATTATGCCTAAATTCTCCCCTCTTGAGTGTCGAAATTTAAAGTATCAAATCATTCAATTAGTGGTCATTTAATTGAAATCATTAAAAATAAATAATACAAAAAAACATGTTTGGAAAATCTAAAAGAAATATATATAATAAAATCAAACCATATTCTCAAATTTTGATTACATCAAACCCTAGATTAGATGTTTAGTTCATGATGGAAGTCATAGAAATAATCAAATTCAAATAAAACGACATAGAGAAGTCATAGATATTGTTCTTGATTTCTTGATGATTGCTTGCCTTTTGCCTCCATGAATTCCAATTGAAAAGTGGCATTTAGGACTATAATTATATCATCATGAAGTTTTGGAAGAGCTACGGTTGAATTGGGATTTAAAAAGAGACCAAATATTCAAACTTTGTTTCTTCCCCAGTGGTGCTCTGCCACCACAAATGTGGCACTGCTGCACTTTCAGGTGAAAAATCAGCATTGCATATTTTTCATTATTTTTATCATATCTTTTTTCTCCTGACATTCGATTGAGGTGATTCAAAATA
Organism: Fraxinus cuspidata; assembly: GCA_903798385.1. Lineage (NCBI taxonomy): Eukaryota > Viridiplantae > Streptophyta > Magnoliopsida > Lamiales > Oleaceae > Fraxinus > Fraxinus cuspidata. Next base: position 3,100 of record CAIGRP010091852.1, on the reverse strand, counting down.
CATTGGAAAGATAACTCAAAAGAATACAACTTTACTTCAGATTCTTTTTCCAGTTCGAGTTTTTCAAAAATGGGTCTCAATCTCCAATTGTAAATCAAAAGCATACTTGTGCGATTGAAACTTGATTTTTGAAAATATTTTGATCATATTTCACTCCTATTAACTTCTTATTGCATCCCATTAACTCCTAGTACTCATCAATTATCATTTTGTTGTCCAAATCAAATTTTGAATAGTTACACTTTAGTCCCCAAACTTTGACTCTTGTCCTTTTTTGCCATCAATCACTTATTTCTTTCAATGTAGCCTCCAAACATCAAGTTTCACCAAATCATCATCAAATTCTCCATGATTCATACTGACATTACTCTTTTATCCAAGTTTTTACATTGTTCACACCAATTCACATAACCTAAAAACGACATTAAAACACACATTAAAATGTCCAAAAAAAAAAAAAAACACTTAAACACAATCAAAATAACTAGTTTAAGAGGCATTAAAACAATGAGTGAACCATGCAACAATCAAGCCAATTTTTCTTAATTGGCACTGCAATCTACGAATTTTCTCAAGTATGAGAAAATTGGTTTATGTCCTTGAGTAGCACTTTCCAAGATACATGTTGATGCCTCGACTATGAAAGAGATGGATGCTTATAATAAACACATTAATGACGACAGTACTACAACATATGTGATGCTTACAACTATATAACCCGAGTTACAAAAGCAACATGGGATATGGATGCTAACACAATGATTTTCATCTCAAAAGAGTTGTAAGATGAATAATCACGTGTGGAAGGAAGCAACTATATCGGTGTATAATGGTAGACAGATGAAAATGATTAACTCTATTGAGAAGTTGTTGTCTTAATTAGGTTTAGTTATGGACCATGAACTAAGCATTGACTTGGTTCTATAATATCTGTCAGAAAGCTACTCACAGTTTATTATGAATTTAACATGAATAAGCACGAATGCACACTCATTGAGTTGCTGAACATGCATAAAATTGTTGAACCCAACAACAAAGTTTGTAGTGGGCAAGTCTTGGCCATTGATTCCTCGAAGAGCACTAAGAAAAAGTCTAAATGAAGATTTAGGAAAGCATCCGATGGCCAAGAAGTCAAAATGAAGAAGGACAATACCAAATCTAATGACCCTTGTTATCATTTTTGAATGAAAGGTCATTAGAATTAGATCTGCGGGACTTACCTCATAGGGCTTAAATTGAAAGAAGTCTTTTAAAGCTTCCACTTCAGGCATCTTCATTGTTAAGGCTTAATATGTCAATTTCATTAGCTTCTTGGGTATTAGTTATTGGATATAGATCTCATATTTGTATAAATATAGAGAAACTAAATAGAAGTGGACCACTATAGAAGGAAGAAGTTGACTTACATGTTGGAAATAAGAAGCAAGGGTTTCTATATTACCTATAGAGAACACTTCTTGCCATTACCTTTAGGTTTATCACTGGAATTAAAGAAATGTTACTTTGTATCCATCATTACCAAAACATTAAATCAATTTCATGTTTGTACATAAATTGGAAATGTTAAGGACAACTGTTGTTCCTTTTATCTTGATAAGATATTTTATGGTTATGGTAAATTACAAAAATAACATTTATATTCTAGATATTGAATCTTCTATTATGAGTATAGAAAATAAAAGGTACAAAATCAATAATCCAAATAATACATTTCTCTGGTACTGCAGACCACATCACATAAATGAAAAACACGTTTCAAATTACATAAAGATGAATATTTGGGATCAACTGATTTTGAATCACTTGACAAATGCGAATCATGTCTGTTAGGTAATATAACCAAATTCTTCTTTACTTGAAAAGAAAAAAAGAAAGAGATGCACAACTAATTGGCCTAATACATAATGATGTATGTCAACCCATGTGAATTATTGCTAGATGAGGTTTCTCTCAATTCATCACATTTACTGATAAACTTTTTAGAAATGGTTATGTATACTTAATGAAACTCAAACATGAAACTCTTGAAAAGTTTGAGGGATTTAAGCTAGGAGTAGAAAAACAATTAGATAAGCAGAGAAGATCTTAAAGGTGAATTTTAGATTATGAAAAGGAGATTGCGATTCTTTTGCAGTAGACTCCATCACATACATCACAGCACAACAGTATATCTGAAAGGAAGAATCATAGATTATTAGATATAATACGATAAATAACGAGCCATGCAAATTTTCCAAAATCATTTTGGGGTTATGCACTAATTGTCGTGTGCTACACAATAAATCATGTCTCAGCTGAATCGTTGACAAAATTAAATACTAGTTATGGAAAAGCAGAAGGCCCAACTTGTCTCATATTAAAGTTCAGGGCTTTGATGCTTGTGTAAAACGCACTAAATCTGATAAATACATATTTGTGAAATATCCAAAAGAGACAATTGGATATTATTTCTATAATCTCATTGAGAATAAAGTTTTGTCCTAAGAGGACAGTGGAAGCAAAATAGATCTTGAAGGATTTCAAGAATCTATAATAAATGAACTTGAGTCTGATCCCCCACCTGTTGAGGAACATACTCTTGATTAGGAAGTGAAAATTACTGAGGACATATTAACTCCATGTAAAACTTGTAAGATCATTCGATATCCTAGAAGGTACGAATTCATGATTACTAATTGGGGATGGTGAACTTACTAGTTACGCAGAAACAAAGTCAAATGTTGACTCAAAAAGATGGTATGAGGCCATGGAATCTGAAATGAATTCAATGTATGTAAACAAGGCTTGGACCTTGGTCGACCCGCCTAATGGGATAAAATCCATAAGTTGTAAATGGTTTTACAAGAAAGATGTCCGGATGGGTGAAAACATCCATACATATAAGCAAGAGTAGTAGCATAAGGTTACAAACAAAAGATAAGGAGTTGACTTTGATGAATCATTTTCACCTATAGCCATATTTGAGTCCATTCGGATCTTGTTTGCAATAGCTGCATACTATGACTATGAGTTATGGTAACTAGATCTCAAAATTGTATATCTTAACAGGAACTTGCAAGAGGAAGTGTACATGACACAATTCGAAGGTTTTGAATCCAAA